>SNQN01001864.1:74697-84845 GCA_008642245.1 Bassia scoparia
TRKAWWAYMTTATAACAGATTTAACAATGACACTCAAAGAAACGAAAAGAAAATACAGTGACTGAAGAAACAAGCACAATAAAAGAAATCAGACAATGAGGACTCACTGATGTTGAACAAGCAGGGCAGACATATCCAGCAGGTGCTGTGTGCGGAGGAAAACTTTTTATATGTGAAGTCAAGCAGTTCGTATGAATGACATCTGAGCAAACAAGATCATATAACTAGCATTAACATCTGAAAAAAAATACGAACATAAATTTATATTTTTAAACAATTATAATTAATATGTATATCAATAATCAACTTACGTAAGCAACCAAGGCGAGTAGTATGAGGATCAGTTCCTTCATTGAGCACAACATTGCATTTACAGCAATTAGGAGGCCAATCATACTCTGCATCTATTATCCACTCTGAGTAGGCACGGACCTGTATAAAGAAAACACTTGTAACTCAGTCAATTCTTACAATGCAATCAATCATCAATTTAAACTAGCCAAAAGATAGAAAGAACTCAAAAAAGTAAATAGTATTACAGMGAAAATAATATATTTTGAACAATCAGTAGAGAACCAGTCTCTGCAGCAATGTACATTGTCAAAAGGTTGCCACTATAGCTGTTGTACTAATCGAAAAGAATAGCTTGTCTATGAACTAGAAGGGCAACACTTCAATTGACGCAGCAAATTAAGGAGAAATATGTATTTTTTATAGTAAGTTATGGTCACAACTTASAAGGRCTAAACATAATACCTGAGGGTTCAGTAAAGGATCAAGCCAAATATTCATAAAATCAACATTCTACTGTTGCAATTGAAGATTTGAAGTATACATTAGCAAAAGTATGAAACCAGAAGGCCAATACATCCTTGAAACACTAAAACTAGGAGTGCGGGACTGTGTCTTTTAGTGTGTTGTGGCCAAAACTTGGAGTGTCCATGTATGACACATTCAGTATTGTCACACACAGATAAGAAAATATATGTGGGCTTCGTTATTACTTATTAGTCCGCTTTTTGAAGTGGGACTCTAGACACCGGTATTCCATTAGGAGGAAACCTTCAATTAGACTTAGGGGCAGTTTAGTTCAGTTCAATGTATGAAAAGGCTTAAGGCGCACCAAGGCGATTGGATTTCCTAGAGCCTTAGTGCGCCTCGCTGCTCCTCATTGAAGTAAGACGCACCTAAGAAGTCATGGGGAAAATATGAAGAAAAAAATCTGGGGAAAAGGCAAAGTTCGCCTTAGTTCACCTTAGGATGCACCTTGCCTTGATCAAATTAAGCGTTTACCCCCTAGCACCTAGGCGATCCTTTTCAAACATTCAATTAAAGGAAAGAAAAAGGAACCACACGAGGTTACAAGGAGAAAGGAATCGAGAAGGGAATTTAACAATTGTATGGTTACAATAAAATCATCTCCCTCTAAAATCTACCTGTATAATTAAACATAATAAAATAATTCACTTTGGAATCAAGTACACAAGTTAGGTTATTGGTTGTCTACTAATAAAGAAATCCTAGACAATGTTACTATGTTTACATCTACAAGCTCCCATTTCCTGGAGACTAGGAAGTAACCAACAAAAAAATGCAACAGCTAGACAGAGAGAAATACTTCATTTGGTGATCTCAATCCAATGGAAATAAATGCTTTATGAACCAATCAGGCAATCAACGAAAAGTCTTTATATCCCTTTTATAATTTTAAAGCAATGAATATAGACGTAAGCATTCCAACTTTCAGCCATTGCCATGTCTTACATTGCTTACCCTATCCATTGTTTTGTAGGGTTTCCAATTTGCCACTTAGACAAAAAAGCTTTGATAAAGAGGTGATCATCATAAGCCAAGCCTATCAACCTAGTCCAACCCACTAGCAAAATTGTTACCGTTTGGGAAACTCAATAAATGCATTTTTGGCTGAAAACTTGAATCAAAACCCACATTATAAAAATGGGTTTGGTATGACTTTTTTTTTATAAAATCCCGGCATAAACCAGGCCATTTGATCACCTCATAATCCCTTGCTAAAGATCTTGGATACATGAGAATTCCACATAGGGATAAATATTTGGGACATACATGGTCTAAAACTCTATATAGATACTAATAGGTGTAATGGTCTAAATGGAATGGACCCTATATGATTCCAAATTTGAATTAGWTACAAATTTCTCAAGGACACAGTTGGTAGAAGCTCAATTTCTGCATAATACCAATTACCAAACAATATAGAAGGAAAATGTTATCAATACATGTTGCAACCTTTGTAAAGGACTGGGGAAGAGTTCTGAAACAAAATCGAATTTTKTGGATTGCCAACAACATACATTGTGTGTTTACCTACTTACTAGGCGAAAACACTCCTAAAAGTGAGAAATATATTCATCAAAAATCAAAATAACATTCATAATGCTTGTTCAAGGAAATTATAGAAAAAATATGATACAATGGGCAAAGTCAGGTAAAAGGCTGTAAAATTGTACAAWATACACACACTACACAGCATGGTATAAGGCCATACGCCACAATTGTGAGATAATTGAGATCATTACCACACATATTTGGTGCTCTGGGAAGCATATACATTCTCCACAAACAGGAACCTTGTGCACGAAACAGTATAATTTTGTTGCCTGGAAGCACAAAAGAATACCTCAGTGAGCATCATCTTCATTTGCAACAGACTTTGAGACAGAAAAATTCAATAAAGCAAGATGAATTTAGTCCTAAAMTCCTATCATGTCCTAGTGAMCCATACACAGCATAACGATGGATACCATATTCCATCACTCCTAAGATCCAATTTACATTATGCATAATAATACACTAATCARTCAATTCAGCACTAATGGCAAACAAAGGCATGTCAAAATTTTTGCAACAAGTTTAAAATGCTTTCATAACCAATAAATGGTTGTTTGTTCTCATCATTGAACAACAAAATCAAGATTAATCCCTCWCAAAGCAGACTCTTTCGATAATTGAAGACATAATATCCTAAATTTGCGTATTAAATAAGAGATCCCAAAAAACCTTCTCAGATCTATAAAAACTATACAATTATAATGACAATCCTCGCAATGTCAACAAAACCTCAAACATACGATCAATAAAAACTACAAATTGAGCAGTATAATTGATTTGACGAATCACAAAACCATAATGGAAAACTTACTTTGCGGCATTTGCAGACCACCATTGCATTGGGAACAAACGGATGGAACTTTTATCAATGACAAAGTGTTAATTTTGCGACTGATAACAGTCACGAAGTAGGTGATCAATTGATTGAGATTAGACGCAAATTGAGAAACTTGGGTTTTAGCGGGAAAAACGATGCTGAAAGAGGAGAGGATGATGGATGATCAAAAAATGCTAGGATGATGGTGGTGGTGATGGGTGTCAAGCTCGGTTTGAGTTTCAGCAGAAACGAATGCCAGTTCTTGATATGTATGATCCAATTTACACCATTTTTTGTCTGAATTTCATCAATTTTGTATTTTGGGCAATTGACGACTTTTTCGTCAAAATTACTTGCACATTTTTGTCTTTAGGATTACGTAATTTACGACTCCCATTGTTTCAGCTCGTTTTCTATGCAATATCAGTCACACCTTAAATTTTGTGTGGCAAAACAATACTAATAATTGAAGGTTTTCTGACAATACTACTTTTTATGAATAATATGTACTACTCATTCTGAATTATATGAACTCTTTACGAGCATACTTAAAATTTCACACAAAGCATTTTCAGTTGAATCTCCTTACGTTGCACGATAGTGATACCAGTCAGAAAATTTTTTTGCATGTAAATCATTCTGATATCTTTCTTCAGATTTATAAGTTTAAAATTTAAAACAAACAGAACGACATTCAAAATTTAAAAATTCATAATATCTCATCTTGTTTGATTACTTTTGAACAAAAAAAAAACAAAAGAAAAAATTGAACTTTTGAACTCAGATCTATACAAATCACAAAGAGAAAAACACGTGAAACAAAAAGTAGAAAAAAAAGAGAGAAGTAGAAAGGAAAACGAGAAACGAGAGAGAAGCAAGAAAGAAGCAGAGAAAGAGAGAGAGAAGTAGAGAAAAGAGAAAGAAAGAGAGAAGCAAAGTGGAAATTTTAGAGAGAGAAGCAGAGAGAAATTTTAGAGAGGGAAAGTAAAAATAAAAATAGATTGACAAATGATAATGAGATGTCACATGGCATATAATAGTAAATTTAAAAGTACCTCAACATGACAGCACATGACTTTAAGAAAAACACATGCTTGAAAACAAAATAACACAAAATTACTTTACAGTAAAAAAGAACTACTTTACCTCATACTAATACATACTTTTCAACAGAACATGAATTACTTTTTTAAAAAATGAATCACTTATTGTCAAAAATTAAACATATAATAAAACAACAAAACTCCAACAATAAACACATGCAATTACTTTTCAGTAAACACATGAATTACTTATTCTCAAACATTTAATTAAAATGAACTACTTTCTGAATTAAATAATGAACTACTTTTATGAAATATATAAACTACTTTTCTGAATCATATGAACTACTTTTATGAAATATTACAATTACTTTTCTGAATTATAAGAAGTAGCTTTACGAATTATAGGCGCATTGTGAGCTTTTAGTGGACGCATCAACATAGCGTCGGCAGGTTTTATTAGGTGCGCAATATTTTAAAGGAAGATATTGACGCTTTTTAGAGCTTTACATATATGGACTATAAAAAGGGTCCCAATTTGTAATTAAAACATGTGTAAAGCACGTGTTGAGGGACTATTGGGCATTTGGGCGTGAATTCAACTTTTAGCAATAGTAAATTTTTTTGGGTTATCTCGCTATTTTCTTCTCTATTTGCTACTCTCTGAAATTTCCTTAACTCAACGCATTATCTATGAAAAGCCTATCAACTCTACACATCTATCAATTCTACATCGTTCAAAAGTAAACCCTTAATTTCTTAATTTCGTTCRATTCAATATACTTTGTTGAATCTCAAGCGTTCTTGATTGAATTTTGTGAAGTTGTTGTTTGCGCTGGAGATGACGAAATGCAACCATTGAAGATTGCGAATTGAAACCTATAGAGGTGCGTGAATTCGATACTTTAAACGATAACTGTAGAATGTTTTACATCATTGTCTAATTTATTATAAAATTTAGGTTTTCTAGATGCATATGTATGAATTGGAAATATTCATGAGTAAACTATTCCTTCGAATTTCAATTTTTTTGACTCATCAGTTGTTATAACTTGTTATAATGAGTGATCATTGTGTAGTCTTATAGGGATTTTGGAATCATGWCTATAGTTGATTATTTAATTTTTTGGGTTTTTTCTTCTTCCAATTTACTAGGTTTCTGCAATTTTGTGGTTTGTCTTCAATTTTTAGGGTTTTGATCGAGTTTTTAGGATTTTTTTCTTTTTCAAAGTTTCGGCCTTTTTTTTAGTTTTTTGGGTTTTGAGAGAAATTTTAGGGGGGTTTATCGAATTTTTAGGGGAATTTTCTAGGGATTTTGATGAATTTTCTGGGTTTTCGTCAAATTTTCTTTGTTTATTTCGTTAWTTCTACACGCACTCCGCTCTTTACATTCTTCGATTTTCCATGTATGGTTGGGTTTAAATTCACCTAATATTCTTTTGAATGTTCTAGAGATGAGAATGGCGAGCTTCATGTTGGAGTGAGACGTGCTATMAGACAGCAGGGTGTCGTTCCTTCATTTATCATATCAAGCCACAACYATGCATCTTAGTGTTCTGGCAACAACATGGCGAAAGAATGAGAATCCTCTTTCATGAATTCTGAGGTTTACTTTACTTTATCTTACATCGCTAATGTTGTTGATTCCTTTTAAGTTAAACCTCGAAGTGATTGTATGTTGTAGTCCTTGTCGAGCTTGGTTGTGAACATATTGAGATCTTTTTATTAGTTTCTCTTCAACTAATTGTATTTTTGTGTAGTTCCCAGGTTAGCTTGTATTTTTACAACTTTGATTGATATTTTATCAACTAAATGCTCTTTTACAAAATGTTGCTAAAGGTGGAACTTATAGCCTGTGTTTGATAGAGATTAATATGTGCATAGTTACTGATCTTTATGGACTTTTATATGTAATTTATTTTTATGTGTTAATGATTTTCTACTGTCCTATTATCAGAAATGGATACACCCCATGGTTGTACTTTTGAGGATGAGGCCTTTATTGGTACAGGTGCTACTTTGCTCGACAYCGTTTTAGTTGAGATGCAGGCCATGGTTGCAGGCTTGCAGCTGGATCCCTTGTAAGACATAACACTAGGATTCCTTGTGCGAGGTTTGTCATGACTTATGTTGTCTTCTTAGTGCATATTAGATTTAAAAAGTGATTGTGTGAAGAATATTTACATATTGAAATCCTCAAAAAGAAGTTTAGTATACGATACTTCTTTTTTGTATTATTTTGCAATATTAGAAAGGAAGTGTTGCAATATTAAAGAATGGAACAATTATAAGAAACCTAGGCTCTAGCTAGTGATTTAATTTGGCATATGAATTCTTGATSACATAAGGGTTAGAATAAATTTCATGTAGAATTGTGTTTAGAGGTATGATTCTAACTTTGGTAGGATTATGATTGATATCGCAAGAGCTCAACTTATGACCCCTGCAAGGAGATAGGCTATTTTGGCATCATATAGTAAGAAAATGGTTTTTTAAAAAAAATAAAAAATAAAAAAATGCTCAACTACTATTTTTAATGCTCTGGTTTGTAATTGACATTATTTTGAACTTGTGTTGTGTTCAATCACAAGAAAACATTTGAGAAGTTAAAGTTAGGTCGCTTTCCTTTTTTCTTTCATTTTTGTAAGTGCAGATGTGCAAGTGTAGCTTTAAGCTAAAAAGATGTACTTCCTCCGTATCTTTTTAATTGCAACAAATCAAATTTCACGCATTTRGAGGTTGAGATTTAACCATATAAACGAGCAAGTTAATCTCATTCTTGTTTACATTGTTAAAACTCAACCTCGAAATGCGTGAAATTTGGTTTGTTGCAATTAAAATGATACGAAGGAAGTATATAATTATGTTTTAATTGTATAGTGGGTAACTCTACTAAGGTTTCATATATATAGCTCATTAGAGCCCTCATGTTAAGGCAAATTTTTGATGGCCATTGGTATGATTATTGTAAATACTTAGACTAATAGATGGTAAGTCCATCCTTCTGATGAATTATTTGTTTCTCATGACGAGTTTTTGTGCATGAGTACGATTACACGTGGATGAGGGCAAACCAGCGTGGGGTGCTTACTTTGATCAAAAATCGGTTATTTGAAAGATTTCAACAACCTTGAGGCGATTTACCATAGTTGTGCTTTAATGGACAAGTTCACTCCATCACATTTGAGTATAATTCTAATGCTTTGTCACTAACTTGTATTGAAAATATTATTTTAAGAGGTGTAATTTTTTTGTAGTTTTCCTTTTATTTTTCGAAATAATTTTAGTTCGCTTTGCTTTCTTATGAAAGAGGAGGTGTAGTTTTCCATTTTTTCTTTTGAAAGTAGTAAGGGTTGAATTATTATTCATTATTTGTCAAGCCTGTCACAAAGGTTTAGTAGCATCTGTGATGGTTTTGTTCCTTATATTGAACACTTAATATTAGTGTGTAACGTTTTTTATGCATAATGAATCATTTCTAATTGTAGATTTTTTTATGCGCGGGGCGCCTCGGGCGGTTTGTTAAACAAAATCTACAATTAGAAATGATTCATTATGCATAAACAAATATATATAAAGTCTGTATATTGCTAAATTGTTAGTAGATTTGTATTACTTGTTGTGTTGGTGGGTTCAGGGATAGATACTGTCCTCTTTTATCTTCATTAATGATTAAAACTGTATTGGCTTGAATGTATAGCTTATCATCTCATGAGAGAGAATGAGTGAGTGAGGTGAGTTGATAATGAGGTGACCTAGGAATAAATCTTGTTAAGTTCATGGTTATGACATGGAAGTCTGCATCAGCATATTGATGGTAGCTAATTGTACATGTAGAATAATATTGTATCATTGATGATATACTACTACTCACTTTACTATATGAATATGGTTTTATTATTTAGCATGTAGCCTCTTCTCTTCTAGCAACCAAGTTGACAAAGAAGTTTTTTGTCTTCAATTCCATGTGATGCGAAAAACTTAATTTTTGCTAATCGGTGAATGGTGAAGTCACTGCAGCAAATTTCTTTGTTTGAATTCCTTTTAATTATCCATTGGAATTGTCAATGGCTAGTTTCTTTTTAAAACTTTAACATTTTTGTTTATACAGTAACATGCAATTTGTGCGATTGACCTAAGTATTTTCATCTCCTTGGTGGTTATTTTAGATAAGAAGGTGATACTTCATAGTATGATGTTGTTGTTAACTCTGCTCATCTGGAGTTCTCTCAGCATGGTTGAAAAGTAAAGCGTTTTTTTTCTTGATTTGTTATGGCTTGATGGCTATACTAAAACAACTACTCTTGAAAAAATAGTTAGGTATTAGAAACTATATTTTGGTTGTAAGGACAATTGTAAAATGTTATTGTTTGTTGTGTGCCTTGGCCTTCCTTAGAATCTTCTAATTTGTTGCTTATGTTTAATTTAGTTTCTGTGCTCGTGATTGAATGTAGAAATTCGGTTGCATACAACTTTCATCCATGTAGTATGCCTTGAAGAAGGGTTCAGCTCTGATACATGTTCATCTATAATTCTTATCTAGTTATCTATTCAATAGTTCAACTTACACAGGCCTGAGCTAAGAGTTGGCTTTACCTTGTATTCTTGTAGGAAACTTGCAGTTTTTTAGATGGTGTTAATGGAGGTGGAGAAGAATTCTCTTCGTAAGTCAGATTTATGATTCTCAAAAAATTTTGATGTTCTTTCTTTTTAGATTTTTAAAATTGTATTTTTATATATTTGTGAGCTTATTTACTTTAGGCTCTTATGCTAGTTAATTTATTAAACATTAGAAATTTAACTTGAACGTATGTATACACTGTATGTTCCAGGTACTATTGGCAAATGGTGATACATTTGAGCTTCCACAAGCGATCAGCTTGAAACTAGACAACAAATTGTGAGGTTGTTGTGGCAGAAAAGAGAAGGCAAAAACATCATTAGGTAGGGACTTAGATCAGAAAATCAAAGCATGGTAGTTTAGGAGTTGTCTTTTTCCTCTTGACTTATGACATATGATGTTATTAAATGGCTTAAGGACGTGCCTTTCTGAATAGCTCTTTCACAGGTTGTCAAAAGGGGGAAGGAGCAAGGATATGATATTTCATATGATCACAGTTCTGGCCGTAAGCATTCAGCATCTTTGAAAACTCGTGATTTGCATGTCTATATTATTTAGGGGATTTATTACAAGATCCTTTTTTGTCTTCAAGTCTTGATACTAATTACAACCCCATGGAAGAATTGATAGCTTGTAAAAAAGRCATGAGTAAAATAATTCCYGGTGTGTAAGAAGCTTTGTAACTTTCCATGCTACTATGCTTTGGTTACTTTAAATTGAATATGTCATTTGGTGTGGAATTTTCTAAAGCAATAGTCCAAATTCAGTTGTTACTTTGTAGGAGATATTTTCCTTTTRTGGACAGAACAACAGGTCTAAATATGCTTCCTCAGGCAGAGAATTTAACGAAGTATGTAAAAGTATACCTAGAATAGAAGGGGAATTTAKTGAGATAGACAAGGATCAGGTCAAGGTATCAATGTAATTGTTAATGTGTATTTTTAACTTAGTTTATGATAGAATATTAGACTTTTAGCTTGTCATATTGAAGCGAGTACATAGTCTTTATTAAGTCACTGTCCTATACAGGGCAATGTCCTATGTTTCACATGATACACTAGTAGCATTAGTGTAATCYATTTCTTAATAACAATAAATATATGCAAAGCTTTTTTATTTTGTTTGGTGTTGCAAATAGTATATCCATTTCTATATGGCATTAAAACTAGTTGGATATTTTAATTAGTGGTTAGTTTGAGAACTTTAAATGTTGAAATGAACTTGAATTATCATATTTGTCTTGTTATTTCTACAAATTATGAACTAGAATTATCATATTTGTCTTGTTATTTCTGCT
>SNQN01001865.1:0-49079 GCA_008642245.1 Bassia scoparia
GAACCTCGACTACATCACCCGAGAAATTCGCTACTGCCAGTACGATTAATATGTGGGAAATCGCTAACTGCAATAGCGATTTACTTAGGTACTCGTACTGGCGTAGCTTTTTCTAGGTAATTCGCTACTGCCAATAACGAAGTACCCAATTTTTTTTAAAAAAGAAATTTAAAATTGCATCGATCCACTATGTGACGGAGTTGGGAATTAGTTTCCAAACCGAAGCAAAATGGGAATTTTGCAACTTGCAATTGAGGGAAAAATTTCAAGAAATTTTAGGACTAAAGCGTGCGTGTATGTCCACTTGTTTCTGGTTTCAATTGAGTTTTCACAGTAAGAAAGAATGTGCTTAATGATCACAGTGGTCTAATTGAAGTAGAGAGCTTAGGACAGGCACAATGGGCACACAGTTGGTTGCAGAGCACGCTTTTGTGCAATCATTACGAATTTACCTGAACAATGAGTACATATTTGATTGTGTTTAGGTTGCGAGTTTTGTTGGTTATGCTAGCGGATTGGCATAGCACAATCATAAATGCAACTCCATAATAATAAGGAATCTTAACATAGACGTGGACGAAGAATTGAGGAAATGCAAAAGGATCCCTGGAGAGATATGCAAACATTACTATGAACGGTGGGCAACAACCATAAGTCGCGGCAGAAACCATGGAGGACCTGCACAGGGTGGAGACTGTGATCTAGCCAAAACTGAGCGACATTACAAAGACCCCCACCTCTGTGAGTTTCATTAGTGGCAGGAGGAGCGATCATCGATGCAGGCGATGCGTAGAAATGGACTTACGCCTAATGGCTACTCCTGAGACGCGAGCCCTGTAAGAAGCATCTTCGAGTACCTGCAAAGTGCAGGCCGAGCACTTGTCTGGAGAGGCTTCACGGCTGTGCGAGAGAAACTGTCGCACTTCTCTCTGTTAATTTTGCTGATGAACACTCGATGATAAACAGCTGGAGTCAGAATTCAGCGAGTAATCGTACTAAGCTGACAGGTCTAACCAGATGATCTGGCAGCACTTGAGGGAAATTAGTGACAGCATGGAGAATGGTTTATCTTGAGTGGTTATCATCGATGCGCGCAGCGGCGCAACAGACACAAGCGACAGCAACGAGCAGCAGCTTCCACAGCAAAGGTGAGCAAGCAAAAGAGGGAAAGGTTTGCCGGGATCTTTTCTCTTCAAGACAAGTTGGTTGCAGCAATAGCTTTTGACATGGATTACGGAGTCTTCTTTGGCCGTTTGTGATCAACTCACAGAATTCCTCTATCCATAGCTACTGCTCTGTCAGGATTTTATGGTCTCTGAGATTGGCGTCCGATCGTTGTATTGTATTCTGTTAACTCTTAATACATGTTCTAACTAGTGAAGTTTTCTTTATTTTCTGTGTTTTTGTGTGCTTATTTTTCTATTTGCTTTCGAATTTATAGACATGACAAATGTTATCGGATTTTGCGTCTTCGTGCATTCGCTTATTCTATTATATTTTTTTCAGATGAGTAGATCATATTATAGTGGTAAAATTTACACTAAGGGCGTACAGACGTGGTTCACCAACATCATATTCCACAGAACATCCTATAATATTTACACCACGACATCACCTCCCCACTCGTATATTGTTACATACTTAGCCGATCGGTAACGCGAGCAAAAACCACTGATCAGGATTACATGCGTTAGTCCGTATTGATGTGTGGATATGAGATCAGTGAACTTATGCTTTGACACAATATCCAATTGGACTTGATACGATGTCTTTGCGAAAACTTCTCCACTTCGGACCTATGTAACCTAATTCAGCCCAAAGGCTGCCAACCAGTGCATCCTATATACGAGATCTAGCGAGCACATTATTCGCATGACTAGAGAAGGTGGATTGTTCATTTAGCGAGGATCTTAGTCCAAAGTTTCCAGACAAAGGTTCGAGTGATCAACTATTGATTCTTAAATTATTGCGTGATACAGAGTCTAGACATATTAGAGTTTTCGGAGTGTATCAAACGGATTTCAACGCATCGTTCTAATATTTAGCAATGCGATTAGACAATGGTGAGTTCTGCTGACCAATGCTCAATACTGTGCTTCGACAGACTAAAAACAGAACATTCATTTCATTGAAACTGAGCACACAAATTCTTTCTCATATTCCCTAATTGTTACGCTTAATTAAAAAATTTCCTTAAAATTGACATACATGGCTCACCGAAGTAGTGTGTAAAGACTTGTGATAAAACATGATTTGTTAATTATATCGCATTTCATATTAGACAGAAGGAAAAATCTGTCCCTGCAATCATTTTCACAGACCAGTTGAGAGACCAGACCACAGGGTGATCCTGGAAAAACTTTATCAGTACATTGAGGAGACACTTTCTATACCAAACTGACAGAACTAAGCTAACCACTTACATAAGCCATACTCGCATATATAGGTCCTAATCAAGAGCGATTTCACGATATCATCTATAAAAAAAATGAGAATTGAATCGTAGAGCTGAGATTTGACGTGTAAAATACCTCCACTCCTGACAATGAGTTCCCCCGACCAGTCTATTGCTAAAAAGACTAATGACCAAGAAGAATCATAGGTCACACAATCCCTACTTCCTCGCGATATAGCAATCAAACACATAGACTTCCAGCCCGCATCGCGATGCTGTGTGAGTCGTCGAACGAGAGAGTGCTGTATAACCATGGTGATCACGATGAAGCAGGAGGAGGTGAGACATTCCTGGCAACAAGTGATGCCCCTAGGCGTTACACGAAGGAAGAATTCAGCGTCAACCGCGCGAAGGCGAGGTGTTGGAGAATGACCAAACATCTTCTTCCCAGATACTCAACGGAGGTTGACTCGAGGACATCGAACGATTACGACCGACCCCCGCCAGCGACAAAAGAACATACATGAATGGAACCATGGTACAGCCAATAATTTCCATACGTAAGTAGCTTAAAGTCCTGGGTTCATTCGCTGACATCCTTACATCTGCATGTTGCTTGAGCAGCGTGACAAGAACGACCCCATAATGCGACCTCGCGAGCCTTCGGCACAACCACAGGCAAAGTAAAAAGAAATAAACTACCCTATTTATATATAAAAGTGATTTCTGAATGAAATTCTCCTTCTACGGAGGGTGCCCAAATGACGTTCGCCACTTCTTGCACGTGGATACGTGCCACACGATCCTCAAAGGATTCGCTTCAGGATGACCTCTAGATTGCGCAGGGTACGACATTAGTCTATGTCGAAACTCATTCACACAAACATTATCCCAAACTGACAGAGAGTGAGAGCAAAGAAGATAAGAGATGATATCGCCGAAGAATGACTTCCATTCTCAAGTAAAAAAGGAATGCCCGTTATGAGAAAAATTCGTCCCGCTTCTGTTACCCCTCTTCTTTGGTCCTCTGAGGTTAATATATGTGGCGGGATAGGTGTTCCGACTTCGTACTATTCTTAGTTGGAACACGAGTACCTCCTCAACATCACATAAGTATGAAGACCCTATCAAAACTCCAAAATAGCCCCAAGGAGTCGATCACTACTTGTTGTAACCTGCCAGTCGATGTACCACCATTAGTCATCCTAGTTCCGATTATGTCGGTGTTCCGAGCGTTCTATCATCTCACCTCCACCGTTTTGGATATTACTCGCCACCCCTTAGCAACACCTTGGCTTCGAGGTGAGTAACACGTTTGACACCCGAGTCAACAAGTTATAAAACACGTTTTGGGTTCCTGGTTGGTCAACTAACCGACGTATATTATAGTCCCTAACAACGTTAATCATTTGGCAGCACGCGTTGGCTACGCCACCGCGAAGGTCTTATGTTCACTCGTGCCTAAGGATCAACTGTGCCTTAATTGATTAAAGTTCCATTATTTACCTTTACAAGTCCTGCCGAAAAGTCCAAAACTGTAAACCAATCAAAAGACAAATATAGGGACAATACCCAGGCAGTAGAAAGTCCCTGTTTTTGTGCTTTTTTTCCTGTGATGTTTTTTTTTTTTTATTGCCTATTTCTACGTATAACAGATCCATCGTGGGAGGCCACAATTATAGTGGCCCCTGGCCAAGCATTGGCATTTCGGCCTCTTTGGAATTCGCCCAGGCCAATCAAAGAGATCACAAAAACCACATACTCTCCAGCCCCAAATCCTCTCCCTTGGTTCAAATTTTGAAATTTGGGAGGGAGAGATAGGAGGACACGGCGCAGGCAAAAGCTATTTATCCAGACCCCCTGAGGAGAGAGAGGAAGAGCCTTTTCCTTCTTTTTGCCTGAAAATTGTCTTCTTCTCGCACCATTTTCCTTCTCTTCTCGCAAGGTGTAGTTTTACTCGCCAAGTATTCAAACATTCTGTCGATCGTCAGTCGGCTCCCAAGGAAGGTAGATCAGGGACACGGTCTGCAGCTGGCGCTGTGATTGCAGATTCTTCTCGACTCTTCTTTGCAACTCGTCGCGCCCCTTCAGATATGTGTCGCACCGTTTCAATCCTCACTTCGCCACCACTTACTCTTGTATTCTATTTGAGTCAAATTGGAATACACTGCAACGTACGCGCAATCATCTACGGTGGGATTTGTTCTTTCGCCCGCCTCTCCAAATCAAGTTAATCAGTACGTTGGCGGCTGGGAAGCAGCAAGGCCAGGTATATGCCAAACACCATATCGGAGGGGCACCCCTTCCCCTCTTTGAGCGTGGCTCCAAATTAAACTGCATCTTCCTCCCTCCCTTATTTTTCTTCGTTTACTGTTTCGCCACTTCCCAGCGTTAGCCAGCTCAGAACCAACCGCTTGACACTCTCTTCTATAATCGTATCAGGATGGCGCTGCGTCGTAAAGCCACACTCAGGAGGACCTCTTAGCGGCAGGTATTCGCAGAGACCAATTATTATGATGTAGAACCCAGACGTTCTGGCGCAGAGTACCTCTTGGTCGCCAGAGTTGCAACATGTAGAGATACAAGTCACGATGCACTCTGTCTTAAAAGCGCTGCAAGAATAATGCTGCTATCAGGAGAGCAGTGACTCGAGAACTACCTAGTTAAGTGCTGCAAGGACACAGATAGGTCGGTTTTTATAAGACAAGCGATTTGAGGAGGAGTTTAATACTAAGATCCCCATGGCCTGCGCAATCGCGACAAGGAATTGAAAAGTAGGCGCAACGACGTGTAGAGGGAGTTCGCTTGGATCCCAAAAGAGTAGGACCGAAGACAAGGACCAAGACCACAGTCCTTCAGATCACAACCTATTAGTCGCTGAGATATTGGACTCTCGGACGTGATATCCGCGTGTCCTGCGGCACAAAGACACAACCACAACAATGCTACAGACGACCCTCAACCTTGCGATTGCGCTCTCGTCAGCTAATTCGAGGAAGGCACAACGGAGCTGATGAAAGGAAGTTTACATGTAAGATTACCATGGCCTGTGAAATGGACTGCACGCGGTACACTCCGATCCGTGCATGACCCGAGCGTAAGTCTGAGCGTGGCAAATGTATCCATTCGCCTTAGTTTCCACCCAGCCAACGACCTGGAGTTGACTGTTAGCGATAGCATTTCTGGATTCCCTGACGACTTACGGCCTTTGTTCCCACTCATATTATATACCTACCCATTTACTCCTCCCAAAAAAAGTCCCACACAGCTCGTTAACTTCATGGCCAGCACTTAGCCACCCGACGACAAACGACACTCAATCCTGGTGCCATAATTCCTGGCTACGATTTGCAATGTTGCAAAAGCTGAGATATGCTCTGCCATGTAGACAATTCTTCCTTCGCATGCATCTGATCTCAAAGAAACAGCAGATGCCAGGCTGATGTTGTCCACTCCCAGAAAAGGGAAGTATATGGACCTCGCGACAAACCAAAAGGTGTAGCAACTGGAAGAATATTTCTTCCGGTGTACACAGAAAATACTGCACTTGCGAGTCCTGTTCCTCGTGGACCTCGCACCAAACACTATATAAGCGAAGAGCAGCTAGTGCGAGGACCCCCATAATAAACAACAACTTGGACTTCGAGATGTCCAGTATGAATTTAGGGGCTTTGCCAACAAGAGCCCTCAGTCCCCAAGAACCTGCTGCCCACTCTCGAATGTTTTGCAATATTGACTTCCTTCGAGCATATTCGAGCTCGCAGGTGGTCGCCACCTGTCGCGAGATGAAAGAGGTAGAGACCTTTGATTATAGTTTGCTTTTGGTTTAATTTTTCTAACCAAGTGTTTCCTTTCGCAGAAGCTTCATTGCTAACGCCCATCATTGAACGGGCAATTCCAGCGAGGACTTTCAAGCTCTCGCAGCTGAATGGCGGCTGAAGGCTTTGCCGAGAAGAATGCCGCCTCAACGGGTAAGTGTTTGCTCCTCGCAAACTGTCAACTTCCTTCGCAGATACTGCTTATTTGAACTACAGAACTTTGACAATATTGGCCTCAACATGAGCATTGCCTCAAATGCGAGACGTGCCTCCTTATCTGCCTTTTCTGCAAAATAACTAACTTGGAATTTTTCTCTTTCATTTTGCAAAAGAAGTTTAAGAGACCTTCCGACATCCAGCAGCTGGGAGTCCAGCTCCGCCAAGAAATGGGCAGTCTTCCAAGCCTTCTTCTGACAAGCCGCCACAGTACAGTCCTCAAATAAGACTTCCACTCGACAACGCAGGCCTCAAGAGACAAAACTCCCCTCGCAACGAGGCGAGAACAAAGCAACACCCCTCCTACGAAAAGGAGAAAGAACACCTTCCTCGGCACGGCCGAAGAGAAGAAAGCAGCGAAAACATCCTCGCGAAGCCGAGGAGAAAAGTAAGACAAAGCATTCCTCGCGAAGCGGGGAAAAGGCGACCAGACCAAAAAATACTTCTCGCCTTTAGGCGAGTAAACATAAGAAATGCCCCAGGGAAGCCTGCGAAGCCTGCGTCAAAAATGGAGCCCACCAGAAGCTCCCAAGAAGAAACAAAGCACAGATGCCTGGCAGGGCAGGCAGTCGAGGTTGCAAAGACAAAGCCGAAAACTCCCTCGGCCAGTTCCCTCAACTCCACCCTCCACCTACGGGACTATACAGCGCTCGGCTCAGGTGGGCGAGAAGAGGCTCCTTCGCCCCCAATACTTGAAGCCAGCAAGTGGCCAAGAACATTCAATCAGCCAGGACCAAGTCATACTCCTCGCAGTTCATTTGGGTCCCTAAATGCACATCCCACATGAGGTTCGGCCATCTTCAACAAGAATGCGGCCTGACCCTGCTGTTTAGGCGCGAACCCCGATGTGGGTCGCAGTCTTCCGAGTGACTTATGAAAGAGTCGAAAGTCCTCGCATGATTCTCCCCTTTCATGGCCTCCCATCCTGACCCTTCAATGTTGGAACTGATCGGACACGTCCGTATGTGCCAGGTGATGCAGCTGGATGATGATGATGCATGATGATACCTCGCTCCTGGGGAGGGCCTCGCCGAGACACTGAAATGGGCGAGGTCAAACAGGGGACACAGAAGCCTCCCTCGCCAATTCCCACCGCTGAAAACTAGAGGAGCTGCGCAAGCGAGCAGAAGCCCTTAAAATTCTTCCCACGGATTCACCTATGGTGGGGGGCCCGACCAGATTAACTTTGAAGAGTCTGCTGGCCAAACTCCAAGTCGAGCCCTCCCCTCATCTTCCACTCCTCTGAAAGCCAGAACCACAGGGTCACCCTTCGCTTAGGTTGATGAAGACATCAGCCAGGTTTGGACAAATTTGTTGCGAAGAAGCATCCTTCGCTGGTTTTCTAGCCCTCTCTGCCGAGCAAAGATTGGAGGTGGATTGAAGTGGACGAGTGGACCACTATTCTTCTCGCAAGTTCGGATCTGAGAAGAAGAGAAGATAGTGGGCGAAAATGGTTCACTGTGCCACCAAAAGATTACAAGACAGCCTAACAGGATACGAGTTGGGTCTTGCGCAGAGGATGAGTGTTCTCGCGATGTAAGCTTTTAATTTTGTCTGAATTTTCCAAGTATTGATCCTTCGCACATTTTTGCAATTTCTTTGTCGACACTTTTAACTTTTGCTCGCATCTGCAGGTGATGTGCGACTGTTGGATGGCATCGCGAAAGGCCATGCGAAAGGCCAAATCGCGAGGCCAAGCACAAGGAGTACTTAACCAGGAGGCGATTGAGTACTCATGCCAGCAACCTTGGCCATCAAAGGTTATGACGCTGAGGCGACGTACTCTCTTGGTCAACAGCCTCAATGCGAGTGAAGCTTCTTACCGCAATCACTGGAAGGCTGCCACTCCCTCCTTAACAAGTATAATACCTGGCAAGCTGTGGCTAAGGTCAGCAGAGAAGAGAGGAGGGAAAGGGTCAACAAAGGCCGTCCTGAGCGAACCGAACAAGAGTGTCTGCGAGGCTTGCGGAAGCCAGCCGCGCCTGGAGGAGGAGGCTTTGGCGAAGGCGTAGAGCTAAAGTGCCGAATGAGCTGCTCAAACCTTCGCTTCAATAGCTGAGGAGCAAGACAGGAGATCGCAGCTCTAAAGAGAACCAGAGGTGAAGGCCGCTGAACACAATAAAGGATTGAGGAGATGCGAGCTCTGGTTTGAGGATGCTTGGACCTTTCCCTGCGAAGAGTCCTATCCCTGTTGGGTGTCTAGAGAAGGCTGACTATGTGAGAAGTAAAGATCATCCAGTCCAGTGCTACACTCCAGAAACACAAGCCTGCCTTGCCAGAGAAGAACTTCATGTTTGACTTTTAAGGACGTCGAAGCACTCCTCTGACTCCGACACCTTCTGAGTTTCTTCGTCTAGTGGCGATAGGTGGCTAGCCAGGGTCGAGCAGCAGTAGTGCGAGAAGAGGAGGCCAAACGATGATGTCGACGTCGCCAAAGATGGTGATGACTATGCGGATCAAGATGTGCACAGTCGACATCGAAAACATGAATGATGCGTACGATCTGACGTTCGCATCAATGACATTCTCCTCGCCATTCCAGCCTCGCGAGGTCAGCCTGAATGACTGGTCCAGGACTCACCTCCCAACCATGGTTATGTTCCTGAGATGATGTCATCTGTTCTTTTTGATATTCTGTCGTGTAATGACTATTATAAGCGGTGAAGACTTGTGATTCCAATTGGGAAACTTTTAAAATATGTCATCAGAATAGATCTTCATCGCCTCGCCTTGTGTTCGGCCCATTCGCGAAGTATTTTTTTGTACTCTGTTGTATCCTTAGATAATTTTACAATGTTAGGCCTCGCATAGAATCTTTTGTCTAGCAAGCTTGTAAAATCACTTGCCCATCATCAAAATGATCCTCTTGGTAAATGAAATCACATGTTTTGTGTCTCGCATATCATTCTCGCAGTGTCTTTGCATATGACTTCTCTTTAAATTTTGTTTTAGTTTCTAAGTCCCAAACGCGCATTCTTAGGAACTTAAGTCTTCGCACAACACGGGATTACTCTTCGCACAACCAAGATTGTCTTGCTTTTATTTCTAAGTCCCCAAACGTCGCAGTTTTTAGGAACTTTAGGACTTGATCTTCGCACTTCCAAGGGGGGGGTTTTCCCGCTTTTTTTTCCAGTGCAACCCTGTTAGTATATGTGCCTATCATTGGCACATGGACTACACACAAACCTAATGTGCGATCACAGACTTCCCAATGCGTAACTGTAGTTCTGTACTTGTGCGAAATGTCCAAGTTTATATATTCTAGAATTGATTGACTTGAGCAGTAGTGGGGTCAATCAATCAATCATAACTGATTGCCCTTAAACTTGGAGATTGAGTCACAGGCATAGTGTCCAACCTTCCGGGATTCACCATCCTGAACCATATCCTATGTCTTGCGAAACCAATACACCTCGCAATTTTCCGGCGAGCAGATTTCGCTGCGAGCTCGGTCTCACCGTTTACAAAATGAGTTTAAAACTCGACGGTCGCAGCTTGCAAAGGTAGTAGATTTGTGCGAGTCAATTTTCATCGTTTTTGCAAAACGGAAGCTCGCACGTCGCAGCTTGCCCTAGGGGTAGATTTGTGCCGAGCTGGATTGCTCAATGCCAGAGGCTAGGGACAATTGAAATTTAGCAACCTATGAATAACCTTATTTCGTTTATCTAGCAATATTCTTGCCCTTGAAACGAGTTTAAGGACGGTGAGTGCCATTATTGTCGATTTTACAGAACAGGTAAGCTCACCTAACGCATGGTTCTAAGGACGCTTGCCTTGAAAGGTAGGTGCGAGCACATGTGTTTAAGTCGATTTAACAAAGGACGGTAGCATCGACCTCGGCATATCGAGAGACGCTATGACCCTTGAAACGATTGGTGCCATGCCCAGTATATTCCGGTCGATTACTATCAATCGGGAGTGAGTAAGCTACGCATCCGACAAATGTCTAGTACGTTACGCTGTGCACCTTAAACCAAGTTTGGTCAAGATCGCGAGTCTTTTTGTCGCAATATTGTTACAAAACGCATAGCTACTCGACCTCGCAACGTCTGATAAGTACCTTGCACATAAAGGCGTTCAGTGACAGCCCAGTTTGTACAATTGATACAAAAGACGGTAGCTCGCACCTCGTCTATTCTCTAAGCGCGACGCGTTGCCGCTTGAAAGGGTTGTTTGCGAGCCAAGTTAAGTCAATTGTACAGAGTACGTAACGCTCGCACCTCAGCATTGTATCTAACGACGACGTTGCCCTTAGAAGAGCTGTAGACGAGCCCAATTTATGTCAAATTTCACAAAACAGTGTAAGCTGCGCACCTCGCAAGTTTCTATAGACTTGCACGCCTGAAAGATATTGATGCACGAGCCCATTTTGTCAATTTACATAAAACGAATAAGCTCGCACCTACGCATTTCATCAGGTTGACAGCTCGCCTCTGAACAGGGTTGTGCGAGCCCAGTTAATCGTCATTTTTACAAAACGGTAGCTCGCAACCGCCGCAGTTTCGACAGGAACGTGGCTTCCGCTTGAAAGATTTGTGCGAGAACAGCCAGTTTATGTCAATTATCAAACCCAGGATAGGCTCCGCCACCTCAGCATTTTTCAGAGTGTATCTTGGCTACGTACCGGCAATATGTATTATTTCTCACCAGGAAATTGAATCTCACCTCAAAAACATGTAGAGGGGACGCATTTGCCCTTAATGAGGAACCGGCCCACGCACGCCTATTCGGCAGACCTAAAAACTTCTAAGTTGACTTAGGCAATTTTTAGGTATAGAAAGTTCTTACCAAACGGTTAGGTGCAAGTTTGTTACTCTCTTATGAAAGACGAAATCTTAGGGCAATTCATTCACTGTGAACTTTACCATTATGCCCCAATAGAGAGGGATTGCCGCCGTGCAATGTCAGTGACAGCATAGTAATTCAAATATGAAGCTTTCATTCAATCTAGCATACTGCTCAAAGTTTTTACAAGGTCCTGAGCGCCTTCGGGTAACGACTCAAAACTTATAATTGCCGGAGGTGCTCGCAATTGCACTTCGACTTTAAGCTGAGCGCAATTCAGTCGGATCATGTAGATTTGCTAATAAACATAGAATTTCCTCAAGTTGTCAGTATTCTCATGAGATGAGTACGCGATTGCCTGATGCATCTTCCAACTTGTAGTGCCATCTCGTAGCACCTCACAAATTGTACGGGCCTCCCAATTGAGAGCAGACTTTCCATCCTCTTCTGCCTACCACCGGTAGACTCCATCGTTCCTCAAACACAAGGTCTCCCAATGCGAGAGGCCTAATGATTGACACGCTTGTGTATATCCCGGGCACATTCGTTAGCTTGTAAAATCTGCTGCGAGGAGGGTGCCCCGGATTACTTGGAATAGTCAAGGTGCCACTTCATGGCCTTAACCGAATTCCTTCTTCAGTGTACATCATAACCCGAGTTGGTTCAAACATCTCAAGGAGAGACCGCATCTGAGCCAAAGACAAGTGCCAAAGGTTCAATCTCGCGGCAGTATCTTTACCGTACGTCGCGAATCGACCAAAGCACATGTAAAGTTCATGCACCCACAAACCTTTAGCATTGTCCAACTCTTTCTTCAACCCATTGCTGATATCTTGTTGAAGGATTCAACACTCCGGTGGCTGAGATGAGCTACGGAAGCGAAGTCGGCCGTGATCACCGATGATCAGCAGAAGCCAGTTGTGAGATGTTGATAATCGAATGGGCAGGCATTGTCGAAGCGATAAGACTAGGACACCAATATCGTGTGAAGAATGTACTCTTCTGCAAAAAACCTTAAGACATCAGAAAACCTTGATGTCTCATAGTGTCGCCTTCTACCCATTGTGAATAATCCTGACCGCCACAATTAAGATACTTCTTTGCCTGGGCTATGGGAAAGGTCAAGGGATGTCCACACCACAAATAGGCGAATGGAAGTGAGTAGATGAGCACCGCGTGATGAGCTGAATATGCCTGTGCAGTGCTCGGAATGTGGAGCAGATCATGGCACTGGCATTCTGAACATACTCGTGGGCTATTCTCGCAATGGTTATGCTCCAATATATCGAGCCGCTGCAATGACCGTCATAGCCTATAGACAATGGTCAGAAACCACATGCCCTTGTCGCATGCCATGTTACTTCCACGGCCACTCATCAGCAACCTGACTCCCCGCCCCATTGGACACCGGCCTGATCATCCTGCATCTGCCTTCGGAGTTATGCATTGATAGAGGAGGGAAGAAGATTTCTGTAAGCTGCCCCCAATACACAAACCATGTATTCCGCCTCTTCACATACTTACCTTATTGGATCAAGAGGGAAGAATGCCCGTTCTATATTCTTATGATCTCTGTCCATCGCATGTACTTCCCGGTATGTAATGACATCGGCTAGCTCGTCTATGCCGTATCTTTAAGCTTCCCAGAAGACAGATCTGGAAGTCTCCGTAGCCGAATAAGCCAACTTGGACAACGCATCGGCTTTGGTTGTTTCTGACCCTAGCACTTGCACTAAGTGAAAACGATCCACCCTTACACTCCTTCTCACCATCTCCAAGTAATTCTGATCATTCTCATCGCGGGCTTCGTACCGCCATTGACTTGACTTACGCAGCCAGCTGCGAATCAGACATTGCATCTATTTCGTGCCCCTGCCGCTTTACCACATCGAATCCCTGCCACCAGCGCCTTTCGTACCGCCGTCATTGTTGGAGTTGGAACGAACTCATGGCATACTCGAACGTGTCACCCTCCGGCGATTAAACAAAGATGCCTGCCCCACAGCCATTTTGTGTACACAAGCGCATCTACAAAATAATGTGCCATACTCGCTTGACGTTTCGACGGGGAGCCTTGTCATTTCCACGATAAAATCCGCAGGTTTCGCCCCTTTATAGCTCCGTGTTCAAAGTCCAACGTTGACCGTCAGCGCTATGCCGCACACTTAGACATCCTTCCAGAAGACTCCAGCTTAGTCAGAGTTGCTATGGTTGCGGTGTAGACAAAACTATCCGTGTGCGGCAAAGTAAGGCGGGTTCTTGCAGCCATCATAAGTTGCCAACCCAAATATTCTCAGTAGTGGCGTAGCGGCATTCTGCCCCTTGAAGCACTGGCTCAACGAAGTAGCCGGCAGCTGTGCCTTCCCTTCGCCACCAGCAGACGGCCGACAGGCGGTTCGGACACTGACAAGTACATTAGAAAGTTTCCCTTCCATAGGGCCTCACCAACCTTGGAAGGAGTGAGATGTTCCTCAGCTTAACGAAGCAGTCTGCCTCTCGTCTCCATTCAAACTTGGCAACTCTTTCTTATGGCCTTAAAGAAATATTGGCATTCCCCAGACTTTGAAAAAAACCTGCCAAGCGCTGCTAGACCCCAACAGTCCTGGACCTCTTTCACGTTCCGCGTCGGACGCATGCCAGGACGGCTTAACTTTCGGTGAGCTTTCGATGCCCCTTTATCCACCAAGAAGCCTCAGAAAGCCAATAACTCGAAACACACTTCTTCGGATTCAATTTCATGCCCAAAGGTCGAGCGTATCGAAATGTTTCCCGTAGTCCTGGCATGGTTCCTCCTCTTTGCTCTTGATGATCTTAGTCACAATAGTCCCAGCACATTCCTCCAAGCGCCTTAGCGAGAGGTGTTTACACATCTTGGAAAGTGAGCAGGGCATTTCTCAGACCAAAAGGCATTACCTTGAGCAATACAACCCATTGTCAGTCGACAAAGGCTGTGTCTCGGTCTGGCCTCCCTTAAGAGGAATTGATGAAATACCAAATAGGCATCAACGAAGCTCATGGTCTCGGCCTGCTTGTAGAGTCTACTTAGCTTTCGATTTGAGGAGGAAGCTATCCTTTGGACACCAGCCTGTTAGATCAGTGTATCCACACACATCTCCAGGTTCCCCCGTTTGGCTTGGAACTAGGACTATACATGGGCCCACCCAAACTTCCGGTACTATGGCAAGGACGAATGAAACCAGCGTCTAGCAGCTTTTAACCTCTTCATCACTGCCTTGCTCCTGACTGGCTCCCAAGTTATGCTCTCTTTGTTTTACTGTGCTTGCAAGTAGGTCAACATCCAGGCTATGTTGGGCGATCTTGATCCACCCTGGCATCCCTCGCTGAGAACGCAAAAAAACATCTTTAGATTCCCTCAGCAAGTCTTTATCCTGCCCAAATTGCATGACCCAAAGCGCCCGTACCTTAACCAGTCTTCCTGGAAAGTAGTTAGCTCAAATCTCTTCTTACCTCCGCTGCCGAGAGATAGAGCGAACAAACATGGATGCCATTCATCTCCGTGGGTTCCAGTGGATCCATCATACCTTACCATCGCCAGACCCTTCTTGGAGACCCCTTGTTGCTCGTCGAAGTTTCTGGCACAACGTATCCTTGCCCCCAGCAAGTGGTTACAGTGGTCGGAAGCAACTCACGAGCTACTCGATCTCAATATTGTGCCAACCTTGCCCTCGTCGCCTGATGACTCATCACATCAAGTATGATGACCACAACTCGTGGCAGTTGAGCGTGAGCCTGCCAATTGATTACGTTGTAGGGCCGTCATTGTTTGACCACCAGGAACTGATTGCACCAGTTCCTACAAACGTTTCCCTCCCAAGCGAGGGTGAGATTAACACACCCACGGCTGAATGAATACCACCACCAAATCCATAAGGATTAGGCATGTACCAAGTCATCATCATGTATTGAGCTTTGAAGGGCCTCAAAACTTAAGATGTCTGAGGAGCTTCCCGGCAATAAGCAAGCGGCGGACACGCTTAATCGCGCACACTTTCATTTCGACCAACAGAGGGCACAATGAGGCGTGGCTTAACCGTCCCCACGATCCTCTAGGATGAGACATCTTCGGAATCTTCCTCTTTCTTCCTTGTCCACGGTCAAGACTTGTGGGAGTCTGACATAGCTAGCGTACCCCGGCATCTGTGGCACCTGAAGCGAATCCTCCGAGATCGTGTGGACGATCCCAGAGTCAGAATGCCTGGCTCATTTGGGGCACCCTCCGTAGAAGGAGATTTCTTCAAAATCTTTTATTAAGCCTTACTGCCCTGGGTGCCAGCGATCAAATGTGCGTGCAAGTTTTTAGCAATCATCCTAGACATTCCAGCTCTATTAATATTACAATAATTGGACTTTCCCTCTTCCATTTCAGTTTAAATTGTGGGTGGATGCGCGATCTTGACGTCTCGACTCACTCCTTAAACTTGGAAAGATTTGGTTATTAACTGTAGGGTGAGCTAATTTCTCTTCTCCGGCAGCCCCTTTGGAGTTCCCTCCTCCCTCTATGTCCAGTCAACCTCTTTGGTCAGACCACCACTGCGTGTTTTTGCCGGTTGCTTGATTTGTAGAGAGGGGAGTTACCTTCTTGCCTCCCTTGACGGCACAGACTCTTCACTGAATCCAGCCTCAGCCTCTCGCATCATTATTCACAGTCGCTACACCGCTGTCTGACGCATCTGAAAACTGAAGGGCTACCTCGTCTAGCCTCTGTAAAAAGTCTGCAGGACACACCTGCTGCGAGGTCTGGAATTTGCAGTCTCGTTGTTGAAGCGCTCACATAGCCTCAAACTCTCATGGGGCCCTGTGGATTCTCCCAAGTGCAGGCTGCTTCTGCCCGCGATGTGCATGAAATGGTGAGTGAAAAACAGCCAATCATTGAATTGGAATGAACCGCTGGCAGCCGCCTGAACCACTCTGCGCCTCAGCCCCATAAAGTACTGAAAAATTAACAGTGCATCGCAGCCTGTGCGTGTCAGCATCAGATGCTAACAGCCAGAGTGATGCATCTGGTTGTGCCACGTAAGACAGCAATAGATGGAAATTGATTCTTCTGGGATTGAATGGCCATGAGGATGAGGAAGAAGGGTTCTTGTATGAGGGAACCGCATGCATTCCCTCTCACCCAGGGACGTTTGCCCATGACCCCTACAGGGAGCACCAGCGTGGTGACACCCCACGTTGGCGAGATCTTACCTCAGGCTCCTGCGCGAGCAGGCAAGGCGCCTGCAGATGTACTGAGTGGCGTGGACATGTGTCTGAGAGAAGGTGGAAAGGGTCCTACATATGGCGTGGGAACCATCAAGGAGCGTCCTACGTGCATACGAGCGGCTTGTTAAGGCCTTCGTCCTTTTCGCGCAGATACGCCTGGCATCCTGTTCTTCTCTCTTTAACTCAAATCTTGCTGCGTCCCATGGAAGAAGCTCGCGTCTTGGCTCCCCTTTTCAATAGATCCCAGATTGACGTCCTCTGGTTCATGGGAGGAGACGTCATCTCCACATAGCCTCCATCAAACCTAATGGGCCACCCCGGGCAGAGTGTCCCTGGTGGGCGTTGTTGTTGTCTTTGGCAGGCTTGGAGTGTCACAATCTCCTAGCCTGGCCCTTTTCTCGTCCAAGGAATGTGCTCCGTGAACTGTTTGCCTAGCCGTTGTTTGACCTGAGGTCCGGAGCTTTGGAAAAAGGAGTGTGCTACTGCTCTCGTAGCTTAGACTTGGCAGGACTGCACTGCCCTCACCCTTCAGACTTCCAGCCCGCTGAGCTTTCAGCGACATTCTCCGCTTGAGAGCGTCTAATCTACTCTTAAGTTCCCGTGCAAACAGCCAAATCCGTCTTACTCCTTTGCGAAATTCTGCTTAAGTGTCAGCGAAAACATACCTACCGTCCAGCCTCAGCGATTAGGCAGGTGTCCTCCGGCAACCTGAAAAGTGGACAGTCGGCAAGTGCTCGCTGCGGTTACTCTCCTTCTCAGAGGAAGTGGTTTGAGTCGGCCCTACGTGGTGCTGGTCATTCCCTGAAGCATTTCTGATTGCCTCCCACAACGCGCCAAAGTAAGCAATAAATGTCGATGACGGGTCGCTACAAATTCCCACTTTCTGGGTTGAGAGAGGGGGGGCTTACCTCCCGTCGATGCACCTAGTCGGCGAGCTGACCTACATGCACGTGAGCTGTTCTTCGCCGCTTCCTTTGACCTCCTGGCTGAGAAATCCTAAGCGCCTGGGCACCTGCACAAGAGAGAATAATCCTATCTGGATTATCTCCCCTCCGATGCTTAAGTAAGTATGGAGTATTGGGAATTAAAAGTGCCAAACTAGAGAGAGAAAGTAGTTGGGAGTTCTTGCAATAAATGCTATGAAATTGTGTGTGTTTTTTCCTTGGTTTTTGGGGTATTTATAGGGAATCCCTCAAAAACCAAGGGGCACTTGGATGGGTGACACTTGTCATCCATCCGTGCTTCCGAGCGTTCCTTACTACCGTTTTGGTGTAGAAACGTCGGTTCTCCGTACCGTTTTGGCTCCGGGTAATGTATACGGTGGCGTTTGCCACGTGGATCGTTTTGACCCAGTATTTTRGAGACACGTGGTCAGGGATTTTCCGTGCCACATCACCGTCCACGTAGGATCGGTATTATATTATTTTTTAAAAAATATTGATAAATCGCTATCGATAATAGCGATTTACCATGTAATTCACTAATACCAATAGTGAAGTATAGTGCTACACTACTACGCACTCCTATAATATCTTCCTCTTCCAATCTTTCATGGGAAAAAAATAATTGGGGTATCAATTTCACTATCATCCCTCACTTCAACTTTAACAACTTCACTCTAGTTATTCTAAACCATACAATTCATGATTCACCCCCAAATTCCAAACCCTAATATTCATGATTCTACAATAATTCCTTCTTTGTTGACCATCGTCATCGTCGTCGATCGTACCCATCGTTCATCATCGTCAAATAATTTGCTTAGTCGTCGCTTTCGCCGCCCAAACAAATCGTTCTCCAACACGTCGCTGCCTAGCAATACCATGAACGTAGCAATTGAAATCTGACGGGTTTTTACCAACCAACCGAAACTCGCTATTAATAGTAGCGAATTTTAGGAAATTCGCTATTACTATTAGCGAAATCAAGGGAAAATTTGCTATTGGTGATAGCGATTTTACTACCGATCCTACGTGAACGGTATCTTGGGAAATAAGTTCAAATCCGAAGCAAAATGGGAATTTTAAGAGTTTTTAGCAATATATGTGGAAATAGTTCAAATAATTACCTTCATCTAAAGGAATACGGATTTGTGAGTTCACGTATATTTGGCATTCATCTGTTGATGCGTAATTACGTCTGCCCATGTACATTTATAAGGTGTAGTCTTCCCAAATTTGACAAAAATTATGAAACTCTAATTCTTCAAACTTGTAAACTAGATCGACCACTTGAACCAGGACAAAGATGAAGTAGAAACCAACAGTAAAAAAAACAATGGGTAATCGTGATGTAATTCATGTTTTTTAGCCAAAAAAGTACGTCTCAGTGACCATGGTGGGTTTTAACTTGAATTTTTCCCACTACTTGAGTGTGATGAGGGATGACTCTTCTAAGAGTTTCGGCCCCAAATATTGAGTGTCGTGCCTCCCACGTGTGTTTCAACGTTTTGTTGCTTTTTACTAAAATTTGGCTTGCGACCTTCGAAATCCAATCAAATTTCCTCATTTTTGCCAAAAGTTTTGCCTTCCATTGTTATATGTTTGTGTGTATCCATGGTTTAAGTTTCGACAATCTTTTCAAAAAATTTCCGGACACGTTTTTCGGTCAAAAAATGACGTCAAGGTGACTTGGCACGGTTTGCCCAGAATTTCTCCCCCGTGTTGAGAGTGATGAGGGAGGACTATTCTAAGAAATTCGGCTTAAAATACCGAGTGTCGCGCCACCCAAGGGAGTTTCAACGTTTTGTCATTTTTTTTCTTGAAATTTAACTTGCTGTCTCTAAAACGCCATCAAATCTCCTCGTTTTACCCCAAAATTTTGCTTGGCATTGTGATATAGTTGTGGGAACCCATGGTATAAATTTCGGCACTTTTTTCAAAAAATTTCCAGAGACCTTATTTTCATGAAGTATAATAATTCACGTTTTTCGGCCAAAAACGACATCTCGGTGACCCGACTCGGTTTTTTTACAAATTCTTCCACACCTTGAAGGTGATAAGGGATAACTATTCCTAGAGACTCTACCCCAAATACCAAGTGTCATGCCTTTCAACGGTGTTTTGTTATTTTGTTGCTTTTCCTTAAATTTGGCTTGTTCCTTCCGAAACCCCATCAAATCTCCTCGTTTTGGCACCAAATTTTTCCTGCTATCGCTCTATGGTTGTAGGAACCCATGGTAAAATTATCGAGTATTTTTCTTTAAAAAAATTCAAAGACCTCATTTTCAAAAAAATTACCGACATTTTTACCATGGGTTTCAACAACCATATAACGATGACAGGAAAAATTTGGGTTCAAAACGAGGAGATTTAATGGGATTTTGGTGGTTGCAAGCCAAATTTCAAGAAAAGCAACAACACATCGATACACCCGTGGGAGGCACGACACTCGATATTTGGGGCCGAAACTCTTGCAATAGCAATTTCTCATCACCCACAAGATGTGGGGGAAATTCTAGACCAAACCGAGTCGGGTCACCAAACGTCTTATTTTGGCCGAAAAACGTGAATTAGACATCACGAATATGAGGTTTCCGAAAAATTTTCGAAAATATTGACAATATTATTACCATGGGTTCCCACAACCATATAATTACGATGCCAGGAAAAACTCTAGGGCCAAAACGAGGAGATTTAATGTAGTTTCGAAGTCCGCAAGCCAAATTTCAAGAACAAGCGACAGTACATCAAAACACCCGTGGGAGGCATGACACTCGGTATTTGGGTCGAAACTCTTGGAATATCATCGCTCATCACTCACAAGGTGTGGGAGAAATTCTAGGAAAAATCGAGTCGGGTCACCGAGACGTCGTTTTTTGGCTTCAAACGTGGATTATACATCATGAAAATGAGGTCTCCGGAAATTTTTCGGAAATATTCCCAAAATTTTTACCACTGGTTTCCAAAACCATAAAATATTCCCAAAAAAAATTTGGGGCCAAAACGAGGAGATTTGATGGGGTTTACGAGGCCACAAGTTAAATTTAAGGAAAAAGCGACAAAACGCTGAAACGCCCATGGGAGGCATGACACTAAGTATTTGTGGCCAAAACTGATAGAATAGTCATCCCTTATCCCCTCAAGGTGTGGGAGAAATTCTGGAAAAAAACCAAGACGGCTCACTTAAATGTCGTTTTTTGGCTGAAAAACGAGGATTATACATCACTAAAATGAGATTTTAGGACAATTTTCAGAAAAATAGCCGAAATTTTTACCATAGGTTCATATGATAATATAAAGAACCTAAGAAATATTTGGGGCCCAAAAGAGTCCATACGGGGGGATTTTGAGTCCACGGATGACAAACCATCAAAATGTCAAAACCCATGGTAGGAGGTACTACGCTTTGTATTTGGGGCCGAAACTGTTGTAAGAACCATGCCTCTTCACCGTGAAGGTGTGTCAGAAATTCGGCGCAAAACCCAGTCGGGTCAGCAAGACATCATTTTTTTGGCCCCAAATGATGAATACAATCTACGTTTTTCGGCCAAAAAACGACGTCTCGATGACCCAACTCATTTGGTCTAAAATTTCTGCCACACCTTTACGATGATGAGGGATGGGTCCAACGAAAAATTCGACCCCAATAGAAAGCGTAGTGCCTACTACAATGGGTTTTGATGTTTCGTTGGCTTGTTGTTTGAGGACACAAAAGTCCCCCGTATRGACTCATTTACGCCCCAAATCTCCCTTGGGTTCATCATATTATCATATGAAGCTATGGTAAGAAAATTCAGTAATTTTTCAGGAAATTCTCCAGAAACCTCATTTCAGTGATGTATAATTCATGTTTCTCGGTGGATCAATGACCCAAATCGGTTGGTCCTAGAATTTCCTCCACACCAATTCGAGCCGGGTCGCCGAGGTGTCATTTTTTGGTCGAAAAACGTGGATTATAATCCAATGTTTTCGGCCAAAAAACCACGTCTCAGTGACCCGACTCGATTTTGTTCAAAATTTCTGACACACCTTCCAGGTCATGAGAAATTACTATTCCAACAATTTCGGAACCAAATACTAAGCGTGCTACCTCCTACGACTGTTTAGACGTTTTCTCGTTTTTCCTTTGACGGACTCAAAAGTGCCCCGTATGGACTCATTAGGGCCTCAAATCTTCCTTGGACCCATCATCTTATGATATGAACCCATGGTAAAAATTTCGGCAATTTTTCCGAAAATAGTCTAGCCGAGACCTCATTTCGGTGATGTATCATCCAAGGTTTTCGGCTAAAAAACCATGTCTCGGTGACCCGGCTCGATTTTGTCCAGAATTTCTGTCACACCTTCCAGTTCATGAGAAATTACTATTCCAACATTTTTGAACCCAAATACTAAGCGTGCTACCTCCTACGACTGTTTCGACGTTTTCTCGTTTTGCTTTTAACGGACTCAGAATTACCCCGTATGGACTCATTTGGGCCTCAAATCTTCCTTGGACCTATAATGTTATAATATAAAATTATGGTAAAAATTTCGGCAATTTTTCCGAAAATTGTCCGAAGACCTCATTTCGGTGATATATAATCCATGGTTTTCGGCCAAAAAACCATGTCTCGGTGACGCGGCTTGATTTTGTTCAGAATTTTTGTCACAGTTTCGATGTCATCAGAAATTACTATTCCAACGGTTTCATACCCAAATGCTAAGCTAAGCGTGCTACCTCCTACGACTGTTTCGACGTTTTCTCATTTTTCCTTTGACAGACTCAGAAGTGCCCCGTATGGACTCATTTGGGCCTCAAATCTTCCTTTGACCCATAATGTTATAATATGAACTTATGGTAAAAATTTCGGCAATTTTTCCGAAAATTGTGCGGAGACCTCATTTCAGTGATATATAACCCATGATTTTTGGCTAAAAAACCATGTCTTGGTGACCCGGCTCGATTTTGTCTAGAATTTTTGTCGCATCTTAAAGGTCATGATAAATTACTATTCCAACAGTTTCGGACCCAAATACTAAGCGTGCAATCTCCTACGACTTTTTCGACGTTTTCTCGTTTTTCATTTGACAGACTCAAAAGTGCCTTGTATGGATTCATTTAGGCCTCAAATCTTCCTTGGTCCTTTCATATTATGATATGAACCCAAGGTAAAAATTTCGACAATTTTTCCGAAAATTGTCCGGAGACCTCATTTCGGTGATGTATAATCCATGGTTTTCGGACAAAAAACCATGTGTCGGTAACCCGACTCGATTTTGTCCAGAATTTCTATCACACCTTCGGGTCACGAGAAATTACTATTCCAACAATTTCGCACCCAAATACTAAGTGTGTTACCTCCTACGACTATTTCGACATTTTCTCGTTTTTCCTTTGATGGACTCAAAAGTGCCCCGTATGGACTCATTTGGGCCTCAAATCTTCTTTGGACCCATCATATCATCATATGAAGCAATGGTAAAAATTTCGACAATTTTTTCCGAAAATTGTCCGGATACCTCATTTCGGTGATGTATAATCCATGGTCTTTGGCCAAAAAATCATGTCTCGATGATCCGGCTCGATTTTGTCTAGAATTTTTGTCACAACTTCCTGGTCATGAGAAATTACTATTCCAATAGTTTCGGACCCAAATACTAAGCGTTCTACCTTATACGACTGTTTGGACGTTTTCTCATTTTTCTTTTGACGGATAAAAAATTTCCCCGTATTGACTCATTTGGGCCTCAAATCTTCGTTAGATCCATCATATTATCATATGAACCCATGTTAAAAATTTCGATAATTTTTCCGAAAATTGTCCGGAGAACTCATTTCGGTGATGTATAATCCATGGTTTTCGGTCAATAAAATATATCTCGGTGCCCTGGGTCGATTTTGTCCAGAATTTTTGTCACACCATCCAGGTCACGAGAAATTACTATTACAACAGTTTCGGAACCAAATACTAAGCGAGCTACCTCATACGACTGTTTCGACGTTTTCTCGTTTTTCCTTTGACGGACTTAAAGTGCCCCGTATGGACTCATTTGGTCCTCAAATTTTCGTTGGATCCATCATATTATCATATGAAACCATGGTGAAAATTTCGGAAATTTTTCCGAAAATTGTCTGGAGACCTCATTTCGGTGATGTATAATCCTTGATTTTCGGGCAAAAAACAATGGCTCGGTGACCCGACTCGATTTTGTCTAGAACTTCTGTCACACCTTCCAGGTCATGAGAAATTACTATTCCAACAGTTTCGGACCCAAATACTAAGCGTGCTATCTCCTACGACTGTTTCGACGTTTTCCTGTTTTCCTTAGACGGACTTAAAATTGCCTTGTATGGACTTATTTGGGCCACAAATTTTCGTTGGACCCATCATATTATCAAATGAACCCATGGTAAAAATTTCGACAATTTTTCCAACAATTTTTCGGAGAGCTCATTTCTGTGATGTATAATCCATGGTTTTCGTCCAAAAATCCATGTCTCCGTGACCCGGCTCGATTTTGTACAGATGACAGACTTGTCGCGTACCTATCAAAAATAACCTATTAAAAATAACTAATAATATAGCTAGTGGTAACAGGGTCGAATCCACAAGGAAGCAGCAATTAATTATTAATTAATTAAAAGCATCTAGATTAGTAAAAGAACCTTTGTTTGAGTTATTTTAAGCTACAAATAATTAAAGCAATGAATTAACTATGACTAAACTATAATCAACTAAAGTCTAGGGCTATGGTTCACTATAACAAAAAATCAACAATAATTGGATATCAACAATTCACAATAAGGCACAATCGAATAGGATCAAAGTTCTCTCGAATCGAATGAACCATAGAACTACTCCTAACCGTATCTCTTGACCTAGGATAGTCTTGTTCTACCTATTGACGTAGATCTTGTATTAAGTTTCAATCGCTAGATCTAGAAACTCGTGACTAATCTAATTATGCAATTAAATCGTGCACTACCTAATTGAATAACATGAAGAACAATCGAATAGGAATTCGTTAAATTGCCGAAGTATGAATTGAATCAAACCCAAACATGCTACTCATATTGCCATAGATCCCCAATTGCCCTAGAAAGGAAACTATTCAATCATAATGCAATTAATCATAATAAAAGCAATTGAGAAAAACATAATTAGACTAATAACAAAGAATAAAGGAGTTTAGAGATTAAGAATAATACCAGAATCGCAATAATTGAAGAACTAATGATGAACTATTGAATAATTGAATTAAAACTAAAACTAGGGTTTTTTAGAGAGAAAAAGTAATTCTAAAACTAAACTAAAATCTAATAAACTGAAGTAGTTTACAAATTAGGAAATCTCTCTTTAAATACTCTTGAATTCCAAAAATAGATGGCTTACTAAAAGTACAATTATATCCCTCTAAATAACAGCCCAAAAGAAGATATTAAAATCGGCCAAATCGAGTCTGAACCGATTAGTAGCAAAGAGTGAGCATATGTCAAAATTGATGCTTCGCAACGATCATTTTTCGAGTAGCTTCAATCCTAGCTCATCACTACTCCTTCTAAGGCTCCGTAGTGCTCGCAAATGAGTCCAAAATCACTCCAAATCACTGAAAGCAACCTAAAACTCATTCAAACACTAAACAAATACATTAGTAGCAAAGAGGGCCTTAACGAGGCCAAAAACCATGCAAAATAGCAAGAATGGGGAGAAAAAACCATATATCAATACAATACATCAACAGAATTGTTGTGACACCTTCCAGGTCATGGGAAATTACTATTCCAACAGTTTCGAACCCAAATACTAAAAGTGCTACCTCCTACGACTTTTTCGACGTTTTCTCATTTTTCCTTTGACAGACTCAAAATTACCCTGGATGGACTCATTTGCTCATTTGGACCTCAAATTTTCTTTGGACCCATCAAATTAACAAATGAACTCATGGTAAATATTTCGGCAATTTTTTCGAAAATTGTCTGGAGACCTAATTTCGGTGATGTATAATCCATGGTTTTCGGTCAAAAAACCATGTCTCGGTTACCCGTTTCAATTTGTTTGAAAATTTTCCGAAAACCTCATTTCAGTGATGTATAATAATACACGGTATAAGGCAAAAAAACGATGTCTTGTTAACCCGGGCTCGATTTTGGATAGAATTTATGCCACACCTTCATGGTGATGAGGGATTGGTCCTACAAAATTTCAGCCCCAAATACAAAGCATAGTGCCTCCTACCATGGGATTTGATGTTTCGATTTTTCGTTCACGGACTTAAAAGTCCCTCGTATGGACTCATTTAGGCCCCAAAACTTCTGTAGAAACCGTCATTTATCCCTAGCTCAAGACGGCCAATAATATTACATCCCTTGCAACACACGAGTTGAATTGAGAGAGCTAGAGCCTGAAAAAACCCTAAAAAGCAAGTTCTCACTACACCGAGTACATTTTCCAACACCAAAGGACCCTTAAAAACGAGTTTTGATTTCCAAATAATTTTCACTTGTTTTTAGACATTTTTCTAGAAGTTTTCGGAATTTTTCTAAGCACTTTTGGCATTTTTTATAATTTTCAACAATTTAATTAATTTTGATATAATTAATTAAATTATGAAAGCGATTCCAAAATTCACGAAATTTTAACACAATATACAATATTTTACAATGAATTTTTCATAATTTTTCAACTTGTGGAAAAATAGTTATGAATTTCTTAAGCAAAAATGTGCGATCGAGCGAAACGAAGTGTTCCGGAAGCTTTCGGAACCTTCCTTCTCGTGTCTTTTTCCCCAAGGATGTCTAGGTACATCCCCTATCTTCTCCTGCAAGCCTCACCCACGGAATSAAAGCTTGACATGATTAACTCGATACATAAAGCTAATTTAGGCAAGAAAATCAAGCAAAATTTAGGCAAACTTTTGGGCGTAATTATACCCACTTGAGCGCAATTACTCCTACCTCACGTGTTTCCACGTGAGAGTAGGCTATAAATAGGATGTCTCGGTCTTCGTTTCACTCAACTCGGAGTTATAACGAACCTCCGACGACATTTTCTCTCAAAACACTCTCTAAAAATACTCTCAAATACTATCTCTCTTTTGCATTCAAATTCACAAAATATTTTGCATTTCTATTACACATCAAATACAATTTCAACGTCCCTTTTAAGAGTTCTTTAAAGGTTCTTAAGGGTTCTTCAAAGGCTACAAGGGTTCTTAAGGGTCCGAAGCATCGTTCTCGATAGATCGAAAGCTCCTTGTTGCATGGTAAGTTTGACGCCAATGTTTCAATTCTTAAATCCAAAGTCATCACCAGATATTGTACCCCCGAGGTAGAGGGACCGAACCCAGTCCGGCTCGGTGATGCCCCAAAGCCCGTACATCTTCCTGGAGTTCATCATATTATCATATGAACCTATGGTAATAATTTCGGCAATTTTTCTAAAAATTGTGCGGAAACCTTATTTCAGAAATGTATAATTCACATTTTTTAGCCAAAAAAATGACTCGATGACCCGACTTAGTTTTGCCAAAAAAAATTTCCACATTTTCACGGTTACAAAGGATGGGTCCTATGAAAGTTTCAGAGCCAAATACAAAGCGCAAGGCTTACCACCATGAATTTTGACGTTTTGTCGGCTTGTCGTTGACGGACTCAAAAGTCTCCCGTATGGATTCATTTGGGTCCCAAATCTTCCTTGGGTTCATCAGATTATCATATGAAACTATGGTAAAAATTTAGGCAATTATTCAAGAAATCGTCCATAAACCTCATTTTAGTGATGTGATCCACGTTTTTTGGCCAAAAAACATGGATCAGTGACCCAACTCGATTTGTCCTAGAATTTCTTACACACCTTCACGGTGACGAGGGATGGGTCCTACGACAGTATCGGCCCCAAGTACAAAACGTAGTGCCTCCTACCATTGGTTTTAACGTTTTGTCGGTTTGTCGTTCGTGGATTCAAAAGTCCTACGTATGGACTCATTTGGGCCCCAAATCTTTTTTGGGTTCATCATATTATCATACCAACGTATAGTAAAAATTTCTGCAATTTTTATGAAAACAATCTGAAAACCTCTGTTTAGTGATGTATAATCCACGTTTTTCGGCCAAAAAACGATGTCCTAGTAACCTGAATCGGTTTAACCCAGAATTTCAGCCACACTTTCACGATGCCAAGGGATGGGTCCTACGAAAGTTTCGGCCCCAAATACAAAACGTAGTGCCTCCTACCATAAATTTTAACGTTTCGTTGGTTTGTCGTTCGCGGACACAAAAGTCCTCCGTATGGACTCATTTGGACCCCAAATCTTCCTTGGATTCATCATATTATCATATGAATCTATGGTAAAAAATTTGGCAATTTTTCGAAAAATTGTCCGAAAACCTTATTTCAGTAATGTATAATTCACGTTTTCGCCCAAAAATTAATGTCCCGGTGACCCGACTCGATTTTGCCCAAAATTTTTATGACACCTTCACGATGTTGAAGGATGGATCCTACAAAAGTTTCGGCTCGAAATACAAAACGTAATGCTTCCTACTTGATTAAGGTCAAACGTAGTGAAAATAGAGATTAAAGGGTGGAAAATGGAAGGTCAAACGTGATTAAGGGCGATCAAATCATGAATGACATCATCGGGTTTCATTTCGCAAATTAATTTTTGTTTTGGGTTTTATTTCGCAAATTACGCTTTAAAAGATTTTATCTCACAAAATTTTGATTATAAAAGGTTTTATCTCGCAAAAATAGCTATCTTGTTTAATACGGAGTACATGTGAAAGATACATATTCGATTCTGCTCACCCTTGGCTATTTGTACAACATATAAATAGATAGATAAATAAATAAATAAATAAATAAATAAGTAGATAACTTAGACAGATAAATAAAATTGAGTTCATCAAATATTTTTACTTTACATTATATATATACAACGTACTGAATATATAAAATAAAACCGACTTTATTAAAGTTTCCATAGATATTTTGTTTTGGATTTTATTTCGCAAATTATTTTACTTTCCATTATATATAAAGTAGTAATTACTTATTTCCTAAAATTGAGTTTATTAAAGTTTCCATAGATATTATTTGTAAACCTAGCTTAGTCTGTCATATAAATAACAATTTCTAAAACTTTACAGCCGACATTGAGCTATCTTCCTCAATGCAATATAATATCTGCTCTGTGCCTATTAAACCTCGTTTTTCTAATCAAAACACTCCAAATTGAAAAAAAAAAAATAAACTCTCCCCAATTTTCTTGATCAAACCACTCCAAATTGAAAAAAAAAAAAACTCTCCCCAATTTTCCTGATCAAACCACTCCCAATTCACCACAAATCTCTTTGAAGTGGAGATGGATTTTTACGACAGCGATTACGCCGATAGCTACTACGACGATGACGACGATATGGTTGTTGATGATGATGACGTTCTTGATTCTGCTGACATCTCCAACTCTGTTTCCGAAACTTATACGGTTTTGAAAGAGTGTGACATCAGGGAGCGACAGGAACGTGAGATTACTCACGTTTCAAGCACTCTGTCCATATCCGAGGTTGCGGCGAGCAAACTGTTGCATCACTTCAGGTGGAACGTGTCTCAGCTTCATGACGAGTGGTTCGCTGATGAAAGGCTACTCCGTGACAAGGTTGGCTTGCCTGATAAGAGGTCGTGTTTGAATCACGACGAATTGGTCACGTGTGGGATTTGTTACGATGAATTCCGTGTAGGAGATATCTATCCGACAAGGTGTGGTCACGATTACTGTGAATTCTGTTGGAAACGATATATTACGACCTCAATTGATGCCGGTCCGGGATGTCTGACGTTAAAATGTCCGGAGCCTTCTTGTTCCGTTGCTGTTTGTCGAGACGTGATCAAGGATATCGCGACAGAGGAGGAGTATAGGAGGTATTCCCGGTATTTTCTGAGGTCTTTCGTCGAAGAGAGCAAGAAGTTGAAGTGGTGTCCTGCACCAGGGTGCGAGAATGCAGTGGAGCTAGAATTAGGAGACGGTGTCTTCGATGTTACTTGCCTTTGTTCGTGTACGTTCTGTTGGAACTGTGGGGAGGACGCTCATCGACCTGTGAAGTGTGACACTGTGGCTAAGTGGGTTCTGAAGAACAAGTCAGAGTCTGAGAACACACTTTGGATCCTTGCGAACTCGAAGGCTTGTCCGAAGTGCAGGCGCCCCATTGAGAAAAACCATGGGTGTATGCATATGACATGCACTCCGCCCTGTAAGTATGAATTTTGCTGGCTCTGCCTTGGTGATTGGAAAGCGCATGGCGGAAAAACTGGGGGTAACTACTCATGCAACATATATCAATCTGGTAAAAGAAATGGATTGTACGATGAGGAAGAAAGGATCAGAGAATCGGCAAAGAAGAGTGCAGAGAGATATACACACTATTACGAACGGTGGGCATCCAACCAGAAGTCGAGAGACAAAGCAATTCAAGATCTGCACAACTTACAAGCTGTCAAATTGAAAAAGCTTAGCGACAAGAGTAACGAACCAGTGACGCAACTGACATTCATCACAGACGCCTGGAAACAGATCATAGAATGCAGGCGAGTCTTGAAGTGGACATATGCATATGGATATTATCTACCAGTGGGCGATCACATCCACAGAGAATTCTTTGAGTACTCGCAAGGAGAGGCTGAGTCTAATCTTGAAAGGCTGCATAAATGCGCAGAAATGGAACTCGATCTTATTCTTAACGAAAAAGAAAAAACAAGTAATGCAGAAGACGACGACAGTGTCTTCAAAGAAGAAGACTTCGTGATGTTCCGTCAGAAATTGTCTCATTTAACTGCTGTGACTCGTTCGTTCTTCACAAAACTGGTTGCATCCTTAGAAACTCCTGACTTTTAGGCTGGATATTTATCGAATTTGTACAATGAAGATCCTTAATGTATAACCCCACCGTAGTCATTTATTGTCAAGTGTAAGGTCAGGAGAGCACATAAAACAGCAAAATCAAAGAACAGCAGCAAAACCATTAAGAACATTCTTCACTTGCTTAATCAATCCTTACCGTGCTTGTCCGGTTGTCCCTGTAGAATGCACATATTATATGAAATAAATGTAAATTAATGTTTTTGCTGTTCTAAGTTCTTAAAATTTAAATGGATTTTTTCGGGTTTTTACTCTATTCTCTCATAGGGTGCAGTTCATTCTGTTTATACATTAGCAAATAATCTCTGTTCTTGAAGCTACGCCTCTTAGTTAGGTGCCCTCTAGTCAATCTCTACAGCCTCTCCAGCCAAACATTGGCACAATAGCCACAAAGAAGAATACTACAGTAGAAAAAAATTCGAGAATTCAGATTCAGTGACTGAAATTCAAATATCATCATATATCAAATATTCAAATCAAAGTACACGAATACATAGTACTATAAATCAAATCGACAAAAATCAGTTCCATATTGTAGCACTCCTAATCATCATCATTTTTAATAATTAGAGTAAATACAATTMAAAAAAAAAACTAATCAGAATTAAATTGAAGAGACACAAAGAAACTAGCATAAATAGAAAGTTCACAATTTCCCTCTTATGCTTTTCACTCTATACTCTTCAAAATCAGCCGGAAGCCCATAACCTCTTGCTCTCATCTCTCTTCTAACAAGCTGCAATCGTGCCACCCCTAATTTAACCTTGTATACTACAATCAACCATTTATTTTGCTAGCTTTGCTGTGGTGATTTGAAGCAATGTATATGAAACTGCTTATTAAATGGAAGGATTTTTTGACAAAGAAACAGTCAGAAAATGGAAAAGAGCAGTATGAGTGCTGCACAAACTACGATGAACAGTGGGCAACCAACCAGAAGTCAAGGGAACAAAGCAGTCACGATATGCACAAAATATACACTGTCTCACTGAAGAAGCTTAGTCGCTAGACCGAGGAAGCAGTGATGCAACTGAAATTAATCACATGCAATTTTAAACAGAAATCATGGTGTCAAAGGTTGTTGAAGTGAACTTGTGTTTATAGCTATTGTTGAACATGTCCAGAGAACCTTTTGAGTGCCCACTAGGGAGAGGCTGAGGTTAATATTGAAAAGCTGCATAGATGTACAGAAAAAGAACTTTATGTTTTCCACAAATCAAGTGGATATGAAAGACAAGAAGCCACGTACAGAAGCAATTTCAAAACATTTTATTGTTTTAACTAATGCAACTTAATCATTCATCAAAATAATGGTTGCAGTTTTAGAAACTCGGAAGATTGGTTAGAGAAAAAATAATAATTTTCTGGGAAAAACATAACCTTAACCTGGTAAGTCTTTGAAACATGGTAAGCTTTTTCAAAAAAAAAAAAAAAAAAAAAAAAAAAAAAGTCTATGGCAGGTTCATGTTTCAAAATTTTCTACATTGTAAGGTAGAATGATTTAAAAACGTTTAATTGTTATGTTTAGTCGTTAAGAACCTGATTAACCCACTAATGAGTAACTTGCCCTTATCTTATTTTCCCTCATATATATATTCAGTCCCTCCATTGTAGACTTCATCTTTTAGGTTTCACGAATTACTTCTTCCTTGAACTGCAGCTCATCCTCGAATTCTCACTTCTTCAACGAAGACTTGAATAATATATGGTAGGTCTCCATTTTTTGTTTTGTTGAGATTTTTGGAAAAGGCTTACCACATAGAAAAGTCTAAAACACACACGTACCAGGTAGAATTTCCCTAATTTTCTGCACTATAGATCACTAATACTCCGTACTTGATTCAACATTGTTTGTGTGATGACCCTAACTATTCAAGTACATTAAGTTTGAGCTCGAGCGGGAACACAAAAATCAGCTGGAGAAACAGGCGCAGAAACTTTAACACTCGTCACTTGCTTAGTCCATGCATTACTTATTCACTAAATTACCCTTCTCCCACTAATAATATTGATTCCTTGTATTTCTCTATTCTAAGTTGTTTAGGAAACCTGGGATTTGGCCAAATAGATTTGCCGTTAGTTTTCCATCCATTTAGTCGTTAAAACTAACTAATTACCTTATTAAACACCTAAAACTAAGTAAATACTTAGATAATTAAAACTAATTAATAAAACCCCTTAAGCACCATTAATAAAAATCTTCCTCTTTCCTCCTTCCATGACCACCACTTCACCACTGCAAGTGACAGCCGCAGCCACCACCACCCCAACCACTACCCAACCACGATCTAGCCATGCCCACGAACATAGCCCACCTAATTCAAACCACGCCCAAACGCAGCCACCAAATCGAACCACGCACGAACAAAAAGCCATCGACGAATTGAACCATGACCTAGAATGGTTGTAGGTCGAGTGGGCAGATCAAATTCACCCCCATTTTTCAAACAAATTCAAACAAACATGAACCCTAATTGTGAATGAAATACCGAGCGAAATTGTGAACGAATTTTGAGCGAAATTTTGATCAAAATTCTTCGAAAATGTGGGCTTCGAAATGTTGTTTGATTGTTCGAAAATCTGGGCTTCAAATTGTTGTTCGATTGTTTGAAAATATTGGTTTGATGTTGGTGTTGGCGTTGTGCCGATTGTTCGAATTGGGTTTGATGTTGGTGATTGTTCGATTGTTTACCCAAAAAAAACTCAAGAACAAGTGAAAAAACAGCCCAAAATAACAAGCTAATTTTTTTGCTCCTTTTCTCTTTAATTAATTTTCAGATCCGATCGTAAACAGTATGAAGGTAATGAGAGAGAGAGAAACTGAAAATTTCAGAACATGGGTTGTTAAAAATCTAGTGGTTTATGTTCTAGAAAAAGAAAAACAAAGAAGATGATTGTGGTGCAAGGTCCTTCAATGGAGATGTTGGTGATACGTGGTTGTGCCGTGGTGGCTGGTGCTGGTACGAGGTGCGGTGTTGGTGGTGGCTGGTGTGTGGTGCAGTGTTCATGGTGACTGGTGCAGTGTTCATGGTGGCTGGTGCTTGAAGGTAGTCAATGGAGGAAGTATGATTGGTGGTCAAGGGGAGGTTGGAGGTAATTACGGAGTAGTTAGTTTAAGTGTTTTACGTGAGCTATTAAATACTGACCTCAGGGTTTTGATCCAATTTTCAAACCTCAAGGGTACGTGAGGAAATTTCCCAAGAAAAAAAAAAGTTTGACATAATACTTTGTAAAGAAGTGACAAACTGAAGTAATACATTAGGTGACATCAATAGATCATGTGTGAGGTTTAAATGATAAAATAATAGGCAAATGGTCAAATCATATACAAATACAAAAAGTTACAACTATACTATGAAATACTACATAAGTACATATTTACAGAAAAAAAACTCTTCAATAAAGTTTTGGGAAGTTTTGGGCAGAAGGATATAGGTAACTCATGCAGCAAAAATGTTCAAGAGGCATCTTTGAATTTTTAAATTTGTGCTTTGTGTGATTGATGCATATTTCCTCCCTCCTCCGTAACATGCCCCAAAGCTTTACTGATTTTAATTTAGCTTCATGTTGATGATTTTAATATCTAGCTTACTGAGGGATTAAGAAGTGACCTATAGTTTTAAAATATAAGTGAATATATATTTGGTCTAGGAACAAAATAGTACAGTGATTTCATCTTGGTCTGATGTATATTGTGAATTGATTAAATAGAGCAAGCCATGTTGTATACGGGATAAGGTTCTTAGGAAGAGAAAAGCATACACATTCACACAAGTTAATGACAAGACATCAGACATGTGACTCAATTCTCAGAAATCAGGAAGCAGAAGTACCTTCAACTCCTTGAACACAATAATTTAATAGCAAGTGTGGTGAATGCTAATTGTGGTGAGCTCTGGCATATATGGGGCTTGTTTTGTCTTCACGACTACAAAAAAGATTGTGTAGACGATCCACGCTTGTATGAGTTTCAAGGTTTTTGGCTCCTTCATAGAGTTTGAGAATTCCTTTTTTTCAAAAGCTTCTTGTATGAAAAGTTGATTGCATGATCATAAATTTGAAAGTTGATACCTGTCAATTATCAGTTTCAGATTTAGCATATATATTCACTATTCTCATCTATATGATCATTCCAAAAATACATCAGGTACAAAACTACCAAGGCACTATTGATACAAAGACAATTAAGCAAAAGCAATCAAGCAAAACACATACATCCTAGGTTAATTTTCCTACGGGAATTACCATTTGTGAGTTGACCAATTTTTTCACGCAATTCAATCTTGGGGGAGCAGGCTATACTGTCAAATATTGACTTCACAAATAATGAGTAACCTCCTCTGTAACAAAGGCAGCATGACAAGAGTATATCATCATCCATATTGCGTTCACCAACAACAACAAACATTCTTTAATCAGACATCATCATTTGATAATCCAATTCATGGTAGCAAAACACCCAGAATACTGATTTCCTGCCACTGTCTAATTTGTAAATAATTTTGTTCATAAGCACATTTTCATATCTTTTTGCCAAGTGCCAACATATGATCCAAGTTTAATTTCAAGATATATCTAAGCTAACAGAGATTTACTGAAGCATAGTAATACACTAATACCAAATGAAAGATTTGAGGCCATTAACTTACCAACTGGCTAGCCACCTTTCAAGTTCTGTTCAACTAAAATTTGCACTCTTTGCTCCTCTTCCTTTCAAACCACACGAAAGCAAGCTGTAGAGCTAAAACGGAAAACAAACCATTCGTAGTAGACTATTAGCACAGAAACGAAGATTAATACCTATATTGTTGTAAACTGCAGAGTTTAACACCTATGAATTGATGCAAGGCTTACAGCCTAACAAAGCAACATAAAAGATAAACCAAGTATAAACCAAGTATAGAAAACAAATCATAAAAGATAAACCAAGTATATACGAGCAAAAGCAAATTGCTTAACTTAATCATCAAACCCGATTAAACTCATGCAACATAAACAAGGCACCATAGTTTTCCTGCAGACTTGACAAAATCATAATATGGATATGAAAGGTGTTTACACACAGAAGATCAAAGAATATGAGGCAATGCAGTCTTAACTGTAGAAAATTACTTGCTATAGGCGAGAATCAAACTGGCACTATTATTTTCATTTAACTATGATTTTGCTAAAACTTAAACATGTTTCAAAAGGTGCTGAAAGAAGCTTACCTTGGAAACAAGTTGAACTGGCAAGATGATATTTGAATTATTTTGGATATCAATGAAATCCAAGATAGCAAATTTGATCCCACATAAGTAGGCTTTACTTTATACATAGAGAAGATGAAAAATCTTTGTAGTTTTCAAGCAGCTCCAATCAACCCTTACTTTTTGTGTCATCATATTCCGGCGAGCCTTGACAGAAACCAGTAATAAGGAAGTGTCATGATACTAAGCAGGTTAACATCTGTTAAAATAAGCCAATCCATTGTTTAAAAGCCAGTGCAGCTTCTCTTTTCTTCGTCTGGGCCTCTGTCATATACTTTGGAGCCTTACCCTTATATAGTGTTTTATGGTATTTTAAGAAGAGGCTGCGATACTTGTACTTGTCAATGAACATATTTCCTTTCTCCATCATCTCCACAGCCTCATTCGCTCTGAAAAAGAACCCACCCCTTACAAAAGTGTAGAGAACAGAATCCAGGAGTTCCTGGTCAAACTTCATTGGGGTTGCAGCAGCAAGACTTTTCATCTCACCCCACAGCTCTGCCACTTCAATGTACTTTCCTCCAATGGCTGCATATCCAGTTACCATAGAATGGAAAGTTTGTGCGTTAGGGGTGTGTCCCAAGTTCCTCATCTTTTTTAGAGCCTTTTCTGCGTCTTGCATTAATCTCTTCTTGCAGAAAAAATGAATCACATTATTCCAATCATGAACTCCACAATCCATTGAGCCACCCTCCTTTATTTCCTGCAGGAGCTTGGCCATAAATCCTGCTTCTCTACTCTTTGCACAGCTTCCACCCAGAACCTCATATTGTTGTTGATCCACTCTTGGAACTTTAGCTTCTTTCATCTCTTTAAAGAGATTGAGAGCACCCTGAGTATCTTTCTGTAGCACTTTGGATTGTATTAATGCCTCATAACAACTTGCATCCAACTGGATCCCAACCTTACGGACTTCCCGCAAAAGTGACAAAACTTCACTCATCCTTTTTTCCTTACAGTATGCTTTAAGAAGAGAGGAATACACTGATGAACTGGTCTTAATCCCAGCAAAACGCAATTCATCAAGAAGATCATGTGCCTGATCTAACCAGCCAAGGGAGATGCATGAATTAATGACATCTACCAATGCTGAATCTTCAACAGAAGAAGGACAGTCTTCCTTATCAACCTTGATCAGAAACTCAGCCAAGTCCTTAGTTTTACCAGCTTCTAAAAATGCCTTTGCCAACTTCACATATGTTTTTTCTGTTGGTTGAAGAATACCCTGTTCAGTCATAATCAGTTCTATTTGCTTCCGCAAATTTGATGACAGATAAATCATTATATTTCTGGCCTCTCCCTCCAAACATTTGAAATTGTGGCCTTTGCGGAAATCTTCAAAAGACATAAAAGTGCCGGGCTGCTTCCCATCTTTATCTGGAGTATTCAGTTCCATTGTATTAGAATCCTTTATGACAGAATGTGAAAATCCATTTTTACAGGGTTCAAATATGAGCATGGCTGCAGCTTGAGAATTTTTAGCTTCCTTTGCCTTACGAAGCATTTCTAAAACCATTCGAGAGGCTGAATCCAGGTCTCCAAATTTCAAATGGCAGTTAAGCAAACAATTATAGTATTGTCGAAACTGATTATCATCAAGGTTATGAGCTTCATCAATGTGTCTCTTCAGCTTCTTCAGTTCTTCTCTTCTCCCATTCCTTTCATATATATGTGCCATAAGGACTAACAAGGTAGCATCCGTTTTCACGCCAATTCTAGGCATCATATCAAGCAGCTGCTCAGCTATCCTAGATGTCCCAGACACAAGGCACCCAGCTAAAGCAACACCAATAGCAGGGGTATTAGGCTTCATCGCAATCAGAGATGCATTACTTTTCTTGCGGGGGTCAATCCTGTTATCCTGAAATATATAGCCTATCTCAAGAATCAGCTCAGCAGCAAGATAGGCTCCAGAAGGTGACAGAGACATGTTGGCTAACACTGCAGACCACACTGTCACGGGAGGATACTCTTTCATTTTGATCAGATTCCGCAGGATAACAGATGATGGCACTGGCTTACTACATCTAGCAAGGACAAGTGCGAGGTACATCAGAGTATCTTTCTCAAACAATGTCTGTTTACCTTCCTCAAATGCCTGTTCCACCAGCCCAACTGCTCGCTCCAGCAACTTAGAGTCAAAGGTTTCTGCATAACCCACTAGCAATTTGTTTACAACAGATTTCCTAGGAAACCCTTCCATCTCCAAATGCTGCTCCAAAAACCTCCAAGCATCTTCGTACCTGTGCTCATCAACCGCATTTTGTATATCGAAGCTCAATCTAGCAGGGTCACGAGCCTGCACCAAAAAAGTCCCAGCTGTCCCTGAATAGAACTGTGTTTGACTGGCTACATGGCCTGGATATATCAAGCTGGACGCAGGCCTACTTCCATACAACATAGCAAAGATAGTTGGCCGACATATATATCTTTCTCTAGAATTTAACACGAAGCTCGAAATAACATGATGAGTGCTACGAAGCCATAAAGACAATAATTGGGCTCTCGGCTTCTTGATTCTCAGCATTACCACTGTCAGGATGATAATACTAAAGACATGTCATATTTTCTTGTTATGAGGGATTTAAAAAATGCAACAACAAAGACATCAAACAGTAAAACACTCAAAACGCAAGAAGCAAATCAGAAGCTAAGACAAAACTATTAGGTGTATTTTCAATCATCCTCATGAAATAAAAGTTAGCCTACCATTGTCATCTTATCTACAGCAACATCAAAGCTCAAGATACAGCAAAAAATGAGCTACATATTGATAAAAATTACAAAAAACTGAATTCATTGAACTGTTATTTCAGGGAGAAGGAGCATATAACATCAATGGTTATTAAAACTATCAAAATAATAATTTTGATATCATATATAAAATCAAACTATGACAGGAGTCACCAAATATTGAATCTTTAAAAAAAGCAATAAACCGAATTAATATCAATTATCAAACAAACCTACTTCAACAATGGCATTGCATAGCATGAAGAATAATAAGAGTTATGAAATTACCCAATTAATTCAAAACCCAAAGAAGTTATCAAAAAAGGAAAATTAACAGAAAGGGGGTTTAATTCAAAAGAAAAATTGAGCGCATTAAAAACATATAACAAGCGTTTTAAAAAGATTAAAAAATAAAACGAAACATTGATTCTAACACTAAATTAATAACAAAAAAAAAAAAAGGGGGATAAAATTAGAAGACTATAATTTAGGGTTAGATTGAAGAAATGGCGCAAAGAAAAGGGGGAAAAAGTGGAGAAGAACATACCTTGTTGAAGAGGAGCTCAAACTGATGAGAGTGAATTGGGATTTGGGACAACTTATAGCAGGGAAACTATGGCGCAACGCAAGGTTGAGTGTTTTTATTTTTTCACTCTTTTTTTTTTCCAAAAAACTCTTGTCTTTAAATAAAATAGTTAAAAGTAAAAATTTACTCGTTCAAAGTAAAAATACACATAAATTAAAGTGATTAACATGTGAATTTGGTGTATTACTTCAAGTTGAATGTCATTTTTGAAAATATATTTATAACTTATCTAACGTATGAGGCGTTCGTTAGAAATATCGTTTTTCTTTTAACAAAATCAAAATCGGTAGAGTTCTAGTCATTGATTAGTAATAGGAGTACAAGAGAACAATGGAGGAGTAGTATAAGAAGAGGTAGAAGAAATAAGTATGAGAGCACACACTCCTTTTGTCAATTTTGCACTCTCACTTTTCTAATTAATAGTCTATTTTCTTGAGCTTTTAAATTGTGTCACTTAAGTCGGAGTAAGAAATTAAAAAAGAGAGTGCCATAATGTGCTCCCGATTATTATTGATGCTTGTAAAGTCGTAATAGTTGTAAGTAGCAATGAAAAATCTACCCAATGTACCCTATATATAGGCGAGAGGAGAAGCTATATACACAATGTTTTACCTGTTTGTACAGAATCGTGTTATACATTAACAATACGACCATAATGCTAACTTTAATCATAGATGCTCTTTATAAGACTCATTGTCGGATATGGGAAATTGCTAAACAATATTGAGATATACTCCATCCGTAACGTATTAACTGCAACGATTAAATATTTTTTCTCTCTACTTTATATCAAATCGTTGCAGTTATTACGTTATAGTGAATATAGTGAAAATCTACAAATGAATTGATTTTAAATTTATGAGAATGTCATTGAAAATGCATATCTCCTCGTCAAAAAAAAAAAAAAAAATACATATCTCAAGATTGTTTAAGAATTTTCAGACAAACATCGTATTTATTTGCTAGTAAAGTTTTTTTTTAATATGAGTATTTATCCCTCCACGCTTCCACTTGTTTGTTCTTTGTAGTGGATTTAGCTCCTTTAGATTAAACTCTATAAATTTCAACAAATCTTAAACCATTTAATAAAAATCAATGGCTAATATTGAATTGATACTACTTGTATATAAATTTTTAAAATTAAGGTAAAAAAATGTTTTAAAAAAAATCTCACTCCCACGACTCTACGATTTTTCAACTATAGAGAAAGATCTTAACTGTTTCATAAATTATATTCTCTCAATATCTCCACTCTGAGGAAGTATTCTTCCAACACAATGTTGGGATAACAAGGTCGCACACAATTCTTTGTGTGGATAACAAGGTCGCACACAATTCTTTGTGTTTTTTATGTGTCACAACAAAGTGCAATGGTGTCGAATTTTGATTATCTCGTATTGCATACCAAACAGTCAAATAAACATTGATGAAGGTAAATTATTGAGAATCGACATCAAACCTAAAGCAAAATTGGTCCAGAAAAGAGCAGTAAAGATATCACTTTTCATAACAACATAAAACTGGCAGTACATGTTTATTACTCCTTCTACATAGTACAGTATTATTATTTATGTAGCATATCATTGTTGTTCATGCTTAGGGTGTTACACTGAGGTATATACAACCAAAGCTACTACACCAACAGATACCAGCAAGTGCAAGTGCTTCTAGTCTCTTGTCTCTACAACACCAAACAAGAAAGGTAGCATCAGCCTCATCATTCTCAGTCTCACTTCTTAAGCTTCAGTCTCATCGTCTTCGTCCTCGATCTCCTACTCATTGCCCATCAGATGATGGAATAGAATCGGCGACGCTCCTGCTCCTGCTGCTGCGGCCCTCTGAAGAAGAACTCTTCATCTTGGTTGTTAAGCACCTCGTCAACCTTATCTGCTGATGTTGCGAATGCCAACTCCTTTGCCTCCTTCTCAAAGTTCTTGTACACATTCTTTTGCCCTGTTTAACACCACATGAATTAGCACATCATCAATAAAATGTAGCAAACAATATACAGTAGCACGTTGTATACTTGTATGTACTTCCTCCGTTTTTTATTACTTGCATCAGTGCATCACTTTGTTTAATTTTACCTGCTAGTGGGAATTGGCGGTTGTTCTCAGCATTGATCTCAAAACAGACGACCTCCAAGTTCTCATCCTCAGAAGCGACAGTGACAAAGGGGTGGCCAGCAGGGACTACRAACACCGTGCCTTGTCTCAACTCSGAGCTGATCTTCTCATAGTGAACCGGGGATGAGCTCTCCTCGCGTCGCCCACTTTTCCCACCAAGGTTGTGGTGGCGYCTGTGGCCTGACTCAGACACATGAGGGCATGCCATCTCAAAGTAGCCCTTCCCCCTTACCACCACTGCAATATTYGTCACCCTTGAATTGTAAAATGGAGCGTGCATTGATCCCTATTAWAACATGATCACMACATTATCATTAATACGACTAAAAATAAAATGATCACTAAAAAGTAATAACACGCATAATCAACRCGCGCTCTGACAAACCTGTGTGAAGTTGGAAAAGGACACAGCAATATTGAGGTTCCTGAGATGRCTGCAGTCATCCGAATCGATCTTGTAGAGTGATCCATACTCATTAGATGCCTTAGGGCGCTGGTTTAAGATTTGAACAGGGCCTGATTCTTTCCCTGCGAAAGGCCAGTGACTGGATTTSGAATGGGTTAAAGCTTTGATCTGCTCTTCTGATGCCTTAATTATGGCTCCCTCACTCTGCTGTGAGAATATCTTCTTCAAATTATCMCTTGATGTCTGTTATCAGCCACAACAAATGAATCATGCATCATCCTTTTAGCGATCTCATTATTGAGAATATACTTGTTTCATCAGAAAAACGTTACCTTGAAGGCAGCTTCAAGTATGTCATTGCTGAAAGCACTGAAAAATGATTCTGGGTTCTCACCTGCTCCGAAAAATTGCTAAACAAACACACACRTRYATACATATGATTAGAAAATAATCATTTGATATGATGATCCAAAAATTACTATACTACTTTAATCKCGTGAAACGTTGCAATCTCAATGAGACGGAGTTCGTGGTAGGAAATAAAAGGAATTTAAAGAGATTACCTCAAATTTTCCAGGGACAGAAACAGGATGAATGAGCTTAACAATGACAAGTTTATCATTGCTGCCTCTGTTAATCARGTAAGCAGACACACCAGCAGGTACCACAAACACATGCCCGCGTTCAATGTTAAAACTCTCTCTCCTGTCAGTGTAAACTAGACTGATTGTACCCTTTCCTGCAACCAATCCAATCAACAAGAGTATATAAGAAAAACTTTATAATAATATAATCATCATAATATAAGAAAACAGAATAGTGTGAATTSAACAACAAATAAACATACCTTGTGCAACAAAGATGACAAGATCAGCATCCCAATGATTAGGAACAACRAAAGTCTGAGGATTAGACTCAAAGATCATAACCCTGTAATTCTCAATCCTCTTGAAAAGATTTGATCTTTTATTGAATTGTTCAAGAACTCTCACTCTTCCTTCTTTACCCTTGTAACCAGTGCTGAAATGCTGATCTTGGAAAACATAAGGCCTCCCACTTTTCCCTCCAAATTCTTCYTCTTCTTCCTCCCTTTTATCACTCTTRTCAACCAYCTCCTCCCTTCTTTCTCTCTCTCTTTCAACCCTCTTCTGCTCACACCTACTCTGACACACCTGTTGCTGCCTCTTCCCCTCTTCCTCCTCCTGGCACCTCTCCCTACACTGACTGTACTCCCTCTCAGGGTCGCGGCGATACTCCGGTTCCCTTCTGTCCTCCTCCTCCCTAGCTAGCGAGAGAGTAGCACACAACACAAGCAAAGAAAACACTAGTAATACTAAAGAAACCTTCATTTTTGYTCTMTCTTTTGTGATCTATTATTACAGTATGTACTACTTCGGTTTGATGAATTTGAGTGAGATATATGGCGGAGTATTTATAAGTGACGAAGAGGGCAGTGAAGAAATGGGGTTGTCATGCACGTTGCCAAGTGTTGGGGACTAAAAGGGGTGTGATTAACGTGGCGAAGTGAGGAAGAAGATGATCGCCGCGTAAGAAAAATGGCAGATGAATGGAAAATAGAAAAGGGAAAGAAAGCAAAATCCATGTTTGTTTACTACTGAATGTGATGGATTATGATGAAATGAAATCAGAGTTTATCTTGAAAATGTTGGAGTAAGTGAGAAGGATGAGAGTGAAGTAGAAAAAGGGAGTGATAGAATGAATGAATGAATGAATGATGAGCTAAGATTGGGACGAATTCAATTCAAGGAGAGTAGTGTAGTAGTAATTTAGACGAATTTGGCAGGTAGCTGCTGTTGGATCGATCATTCATGTGAGGTTTGCATGCCGTATTTCACGTGCCACGGTAGGAGGTACGGAAAATGGCGCCATTTCCCAAGAGCTTTGTCACTACTCATTACTCACTTGATCACTATTCAGTATTCGATCATTAATTTGATTCGAGTTGGGTTGAAGCAGGCTAAACATAGAACAATTCTATATAAAATTAAATTTAAATTTACATTTTTGCCAATGGATTTTTTGTCTTTACTCATTATTGTTAAGGTTAAAACTGTCTTTACTCATTATTGGCAAGGTTACGATTAACAATGTTAACGAGCCGAATCGAGGTTTGGATATTTTGAACTTGACTCGTGACCAATATCCTCGAACTCGAATCGAACCTCGAGCTTTTTCGAGCCATTTAATTCAAGTTCAATGTAAATTAAAGATCTATTGAAGTTCGAAAAAACTATAACAGTATAATGACTTCTTAAAACATGCGTAATATAATAGTTGATAGCAAGAAATTTTTTATTTTTTTGTTCGACTTATCAATAATATATCACTAATTTTATAATTATTAAGTTACATAAAAAAACAAAATAATATTTCGAGTTTGTTCACGAACTTTCGAACCGAACATAAATTAGGTTCGATTTGTGAAAATTTCGAGCCCAGCTAGAACTGACTCGACTCATTAACACCTAGTTACAAATTTACAATATACTCTGTAATTTTAAATCTTGTTTCATATAAAACTATTCTCTATTTAGTCTTTCTCATATATAACTAGGTAGTGTCAAATTTAAATGTTTAGTGTTTTTCTTATTCATAACTTGATGGCTTAAGAGTTTGGATAGAGGATTATCCTCCCCAACTTGCGAGCTTTATTATTTCGGATATTTCTATTAATAATTAATCAAGCTTTAATCGTCAAAAAAAAAAAAACTTGATTACCATCACGACTTAAATTATGCCATTCGGCCTCATCAACTTAACTGTGATTTAAACTACGACTAAATAATATTTTGTTTTAATGGATGGTAATGCGTCAAAGGAGTAATCGAAGTCAAATAGAAGATGACTAAAGTAAGATGAATGATTTGAAATGGTAGTTAGGAGATTAGGCTTAATTTTTCAAGATAAAATAAATGTTTATAAATAGTCATATATTTTGTGGGATACAAATTTTATAACTAGATGTTAAGTTGTTTAACTCACAAAGATCACATATGCTAAATACAATACTTGACTAGTTACCGTCTAAATAAGGGTCTAAATAAGGTCTAATCATCTATTGTCCGATGTAATTTTCAAATAATCAGACGATTTTGCTCAACCATTCGGAATCGGGGAAATTTCCAATTTAGATACAATCTAAATTTGAAAAAGGATAAATTATGGCATTTTTGTAAACAAATCCAACACAGCAAGGAAAGAACTACTCCCTAATGCGTTTTATTGACAACTCTTGATATTATTTGAGAGAGTAATAATCACAGTACGAAAAAATGGATAGCTTAAGACTCCTAAATTGGACTCAACCCGAGCCAGACCACTAGAGTTCCAAACATCAGACCAAGTTAATGTCAACCAGCGCAACAAGAACCAGATCACTCTTATTGCTTTACACAGTTCACCCAGTCAATGCAAACCGCGGCACCTCTACATGGAGCACATCAACACACGGATAATCTCTATTATATAAGCCAAGGGGGGAGCAATGGTGTCCCCCCTATGAAATTACCTAGGTACCCTTAATGATTTGACAATTTAAAAATATATATTAAAATTCAAATATAGCTATAAAACTTAACACTAAAAATGGAAATAATTACTCACAAGTTTAATGTATTTATTCTAACAAAATAAATATGAAAATTATACCATTAAATTATTTTATCAATTAATACACAATTAAGTATTCTTTATTACATATAAACAAATAATANTTTCAAGATAAAATAAATGTTTATAAATAGTCATATATTATGTGGGATACAAATTTTATAACTAGATGTTAAGTTGTTTAACTCACAAAGATCACATATGCTAAATACAATACTTGGCTAGTTACCGTCTAAATWAGGTCTAATCATCTATTGTCCGATGTAATTTTCAAATAATCAGACGATTTTGCTCAACCATTCGGGACAATTTCCAGTTTAGATACAATCTAAATTTGAAAAAGGATAAATAATGGCCTTTTTGTAAACAAATCCAACACAGCAAGGAAAGGAAAGAACTACTCCCTCTGTTGCGTTTTATTGACAACTCTTGATATTATTTAAGAGCGTAATAATCATACTACGAAGTAATAGATAGCTTAAGACTCCTAAATTGGACTCAACCCGAGCCATACCACTAGAGTTCCAAGCATCAAACCAAGTTAATGTCAACCAGCGCAACAAGAACCAGATCACTCTGATTGCTTTACACAGTTAAAAAACTTCAGGCCAAGTTCACCCAGTCAATGCAAACCGCGGCACCTCTACATGGAGCACATCAACACAGGGATAATTTTCATATAAATGATTTCCTAGGCAACCATGACAACAAATTTGCAAAGTGCTGTTGCTTCCTGRGATTAACAACACCTACCATCGCATTTCTCAATCATATGCAGAGCTGCATTCCTCATTCATAATCAAGGGYCTCAAAGCCAAACCAAAATATAAACATGACAAAAAAAAACTTAAACAGTAGCCAATAAAAAGCAACAACCTTATTGTTCCAACTTCAGCTATCCATGAAGGTAATAGAATGATAAGGAAATTTCAAAGCAGCAGCTAATCAGCTATTCGGCGGATATAAGACGTTTAGAAAGTTCAATAGCCTGTGGTATCTCAATTCATAATGGCTATTACTTCCAAGGAAAAAATAAAGATAATTCAAACAATCTACGAGTACTTTGATTTATGTAAAACTAAAGTGAGATAAATGATGAACCNTATTATTCTACATAAAAATTCAAACAAATGAGGTACCGATTATTTTTTATTWTCAATTATTGGCTTGAAATCATAGCATTCAACTTCTTCAAAAATAATTTCATCCATATTAATTAAATACTAAAAGAAAAAGAAAATTTGGGTGGGAGACCTAAGTCACAAAGACACAAGCAAGGCAATGTAACTAGAAATTAATATGTTTAACATTTAATTTTTTATTTTTAGCAATTATGCAAAAAAGGAAAAAAATTATCGCATAAAAAATATTCAAGCACGCATCGCGTGCATCAAATACTAGTTTTCATATAAATGATCACTTAGGCAACCATGACAACAGATTTGCAAAGTGCTGTTGCTTCCTGGGATTAACAACAACATCTACCATCGCATTTCTCAATCATATGCAGAGCTGCATTCCTCATTCATAATCAAGGGCCTCAAAGCCAAACCAAAACATAAACATGACAAAAAAAACACTTAAACAGTAGCCAATAAAAAGCAACAACCTTATTGTTCCAACTTCAGCTATTCATGAAGGTAATAGAATGATAAGGAAATCTCAAAGCAGCAGCTAATCAGCTATTCGGCGGATATAAGACGTTTAGAAAGTTCAATAGCCTGTGGTACCTCAATTCAGAATGGCTATTACTTCCAAGGAAAAAATAAAGATAATTCAAACAATCTACGAGTACTTTGATTTATGTAAAACTAAAGTGAGATAAATGATGAACCAGGAGGCAGCAGCAGTGTAAAGACATAACAAAGCACAAAAAGGATTATATTATCTCAAAATTCAAGTCTACTCCATTAAACAAAATCTAAKTATTGAAAACCATGGTGCACAGTAGTTCACACCTTTAAAGTTCACAATATAGAAATTGGTTCAATAACTATTCTAAGAAAACTTCAAAACAGCTTCTGCACCAGATCCCATGCTACAACTCTTTAGCGATACTGAAAATCCCAAAAAAGGATAACAAAATCAGGTAACTTGATATTTTAAGCTTCATATAATGACATAATAAAACACGAAATTGAACAAAAGGCACAAACAGGAAATACAAGACAGATGACAAACACCAATCCATTAAAAGAATTTCCCCCAGCAAATCACCAAAGGAGAATCATATACTTGAGTATTCTCATTTATAGAGTAATACAGTTATAGAATGAAAGGGAAAAAGGCAGAAGACATGCCATATCAGGTATTATTAGGCACAAAGCACAGAATGCCATTTTTATAATCCCGCACATGGAAAATAAAACAAGCATTCTGAATTTGCATAGCATAAGAACTCCCAAGGATAGAAAACCCAAATGTTACATGTTAACACACTTGTATATATGCACACCTCAAGAGCAACACAAATTTCCAACATAAAAACCACAAAGAAAACCCATAATTGTTCGTCCCAAGTCCAAAGAATATCACTAGGGACTTGTTTAACTTGTTTGCTGACATTATACCACATACACAAAGAAAGTTAGAATAGATCAATTGGGAATTTCCAATTACTTGTTAAAAACAATCCCACAAATCAATCAGCAAATATCAACCTTCTAGGATTTGTTTGATAACAGATAAAGTCTATAAACTCAACAGCCACCTCTTCAAAAGTTAAGCTACATAATCCTTAATTCCATCCTAAAGATCATAGTCGAAGGTTGGGTATACAATTAGCAAATAGCAGTCAATAGAGCATTATGATTTATGCATATGCATGCATCAATGGCAAAACTCAGGTTTATATCTCCATAGCTCTATGCAATTTGCGCCAACTCCATGCCAAGCTCACAAACACATGAAGGATACTTACATCAAACCAAAATCTAAAAGGTTTAAAACCGACATCAACTTTGTGAAGCCATATAAGCAATTATCTCATGAACACAAGTTTTCTCTAGCTAATCGCAATTGCCCATCTTCATCCCCTCTTATCAATCATGACAATCAATCAAAGTCTTACTTCCATAAGTGGAGTCGGCTACATAAACCAAAAGTGTTCATTCCAGATAGCCATCCAAAAAGATTTCCCACCTTCATCCCCCCTAATGAAATTGCATACCCATCCTTGTTCCAGTCCCAAAACCTACTGATTTGTCATTAACATACCCTTTTACACCCTTCTTTATTTACAAAAACAATGATTCAGCTTTTCGAGCATCAAACTTTGTTCTGCCAATTAATAGTACAAACAGTGAATTGGCGAATGGCTCCAGTATAACAAACAACAACAACCACCATCACTGAGACGCTGATCACAAATTGACATTAAAACGCCACTCCTATATCCATTTACTACTGTATCACTCTTCTGATAGATACTCAAGTCAAAATTACTACTATGACACTCCAAAATCATAAGCCAAAAATCAACATTCTCAAGTCATAAGCTAAAATCATATCATCAAATTACATTAAGTTGAAGTCATTCCCTAACGAAACAAGTCAAGCTTTAGTGAAACAAACAATAAGAAATCAATTCAAATTTAACAAATGTTTAAGCATTTAAATCGACATTAAAATGTAAACAAAAACTAAATCAAATATAACTCATAAATTAACTGAATGCAGTAAAATTACCTTGACGAAACCAATTTCTTTGGCGTTGCTACGGAAGCATTGCCTGCAACACATCAAAGCATACTTGCGGATGATTGCGTGAGGGTTTCCGCAAACACGGCTTCAAAACAAAAACGAAAAAATATATAAAAAATCAATAAATAAAATCCAGAAAATAAAAGTGAAATTGATTGAGAGAGAGAGAGAGATAGAATGTACCAAGCACGAGAACCAGGGCCGTAGTTCTTAGGGTGAGAGTTCCAGATGTTAGAGTGCCCCATTTTCAGTTGTTGTTTACGGCGCTCTCAAGCTTCGCTTTAAAACCCTAGAAAAAGCGTCGCTTGAAGAATGCAGCGAATTTTAGAGAGAGACTGGTAAATGATAACGGGGGTTTTATAGTTTTGTGCT
>SNQN01001865.1:49554-84840 GCA_008642245.1 Bassia scoparia
TTTCGAATATGAACATTTGTATTTAAAAATGAACATTTATATTCGGAAATGAACATTGGGATATTAAAATTTGCTTTTGGAGATGAACATTTGTATTATTGGACATGAATATTTGTCAGGGATCGGATCATAATGAAAAATATGGTTCCGAAACCATAGTAGATTTTGCGACAAAATTAGTGTTTGCCTCACAACCTAAAATGGATTATAATTGATAATGAGTTATGTCGTGCTTAGCATAATTTCCCTTTCATATATATCATGCCTTTTTCAATAGGTTGGGTGGTTTTTCGTTGGTTTCAGGTTTATTATCCATTCCAACATGTATTTTTTTTTTTTTTTTTGGTTACACTTGTATAATTATATGTAGCCATTGCAACAAATAATTTGGTGCATTTTTCACTTGTATATACATGTAGAAAATGGTATGTTGGTATGTTAATAGTTATTGAGAGGCTTTGTAGTGCTTTTTTAATTTCTCATTTTTAGATTTTTGAGAAGACGGTTGCTCATTTAGTGATAAGATTGAAACTCGTAGCCTTCGTAGGTGTTCAGAGTTGATTTGTGTGAACTTTTTCCACACTTTTACTACTTTTATTAGCAGACTTTGATTTGAGTTGACTACGTAATTCACAATCTAAATTTTCCTAAAAAAAAAGGAGAATTGATAATATTAGACTGTACATGCAAAAACTTAGAAATTCTTATATTCAAACTACCAGCTGAATATTTTTGACTTCAAAAATCATGTTACACAGTCATAGGTCTAAAGTACAAAGTATACAAAATTGATCAAAAGAGATATATAGGAATACCGAATACTAACTTAACAAAAAAAACAAAGAAGTAGTTCTTGGACATTTCTTAAACACATTATATTAGCAACACACCAACAAGTCAACAACAGAAGTACATGATCAATCTGTTGTGATTAACATAAGCATTCACAATGCAAATTGTTTGTGGTACACATCTTATTTAAAACACAATGTACACCATATATCATATCTAGCTACATACACTGATTGATTGCGCGAAAATCTCGGCCACTCTTTGGGATTGGACAAACGATCCGGCCTCAGGGCATACATACATCTTTGTTGTAATTACACAAGTTAGAGACACTGATTTTATTCAACCCTTATTAGCCATGAATCTATAATATACCCCTGTAGGCGGATCATCAATCTGTCCACTCCTAGAGAGAGACTTATCGATTTCGTTATATATTTATGTGTGTGTGTCTGGGTGCAAAATTATCATATACATAATCCGGGAAATGTTTCATGTACATGGACTATTGGCTAATGGCCAAGCAATATACTTATGCCAGAGCGCGCTGTTGAACTGTGCGTGAGCTAAAGCGTTCAAAGCTGCTGCTGCTGCATCGACAACTATCAACACTTGCTGCTGGTGGTGCATGTTGTGCCCATTCTAGTCCAGGCAAATGCATTTCGAAAATGCTTGTTCTTCAGCCATTTTGGGGAGGAAGACCGAGTTGCTTCGTGTGTGTTCTCTGTTTTCTTTAACATCTCCCACATTATACGCACGTCCTCATACTCACAAGCTTGCACTTCTTGGCTAAGCATCAGGATTCCTGCTAGTCAGTCGAGTCACAGGATGAAAAATCGTTAGACAATCGTTCGAGGCAAAGAGATTAGAGTTTCAACACAATTTTGTTTTGTTTTGTTTTGTTCTGTTCTTCTTTCAGTAGTTTTCACCAAAAGCAAAATCGAAAACAAAATCGAAAACACATACACACAATAGCATACCAAGGAGAAAATCAAAACAACACACAAACAGCGCGCTTTTAATTAATCTTTGAGTCAATTTCAGCTAGCTAATAATCATCAATTAAACAAAGAATCAGACAATGTAAATCATAGATTACTCTATGTAAAGTCAACCACAGTATGTAGTTGTTTAACAGTCATAATCAGCTTAATTTCTATGTCTTGTCATGGCTGCTGCGATATTTATCAAATTTGACAGATTAAACGAATTAATTAACAAACTCGTATGCAACTTGCAATAACATGCTTACATGATCCTCAGATCACTTCATTAAGTAGCTTTCAGATTACAGGATTCAACGTCCTAATTAAACTAACAAATACTATTAGTATACTGTTTATAATCACAATCATAATACTGTGCCGTACAAAAACTAGACTCAAATCGAATAGTTTCGAGATAAATTAAAGCTAAGTAAGATCGAGATTAGACCTTTTAACTAATAATCTTTCASCAACTTGCACAAGTGCACAACGCCACAACGAAATATCGTAACACAATCTTATAATATAAGAAAGCGAGTACCGATCAATACACGCATACAGCATAACGCATGCTGCATATATACAGTCATACATCATTTTCCATGATATTCCAAACTACCAACGGTAGGTTGGACAACCATAAAAGTAAAACCGGTAAAAAGAGTACCAAATAAATTTATTGGCAAAATAATTAAGCAAATGATCTAAGAAACCATTCAAGCTAAAAATCAATCAAATAAACTAATAAAGGTATCACTGTAATAATAACAGACAAATGAGTCACATAATTATTATTTTTTAATGAAAACAAATCACATAATTATATGGAAGACAAAACAAGCACTCCGTGACAGTAAAGTATAATCACGGGATTTACACTAAATTTCATAAATCTTTCATCGTAATCGTGAGACACCATATCCATGCTCTAGGCCCTCCTAAGACGTTATTGTTGTGCCCTAGAACCGACCCGAGCACCAGCATCACCTCCATACAAGGGGAGTTGATATCCGCACAACTTTTCAGGTTATCTTTAATTTGCAGCAAATAAGTCGTAACTACACGTGGTGTTACTAAAACACAGATGTGCATGGATAACAGTAATAGTTGCGCGAATATCAATTCCCTGCCGTAACCACAGAAGAGTCCTTCTTAAAACTACCCTTGACAGTACTTCAGTCAATATTTACCTTGTTTTCCTAAGCATAATCTTTCAAAACTAAATATTACTGTAAAAACAAAGCATGTTGCAAATTACATATATTAACAAGAAGAAAGAAGAAGCTTGATTGAATGATGATTAGCTTACCACGTTTGCGTAAACCAAGACGAGCAGCAAGACCACGGCAAAGTCTTCTGACAGGCAAGATGATACTTTTCTGCAACCAATTACAATCCATTTTTAAATTTTCTTTTTTTTTTAGGATTAATTAATAGATAGCTAGTATAGTATCAGGAGGAAGATATAATAAGAGTAAGATAAATTATTCCTCCTGAAATAATTGGGAAGTTTCTGAAATCTTCTGAAAAATGATATACAAAGGAGTATATATTATGGAGATGATAGATTCTTGTGTGATAAGAAAAGATGAGTAAATAAAGAAGAGAAGCAAAGGAAGTCTCCTAAAGGGGGAAATTGGGAAAGTTAGGAAAAAGACTGATGGTCTGCTCTTCTGCTTTATAAACCAACACCAATTTAATAATAACATTTTTCTATTAATTTAATTAAGACGTCCAAACCACTTGAATTTTGCCACGTTGTCATTATTTTTATCCGAATAAATGAGCTTCCACTGTCGGTCGAGTTTTTCGGCCACGTGGGGATTTAGGATTTGAGCATTTCACCATGCTTTTTTTAAAAAAAAAAAAAAAATTGTTTGTATTTTTACGAAGAAGATATTACGACTCCGTATTTTGCTACTCCCTTTGTCTCACTTTATTTTCTACGGAGTGTATTAAGTATAGAAAATAGATGTGACGATGATGTGTAGTCGTCGATTGTTCGCTAAATTATATAGCCTTCTGTTAGTGAGTCCATCTCCTTGACATAGTTTAGGGAAGAAAGTTCATTACTTGATGAGCATGTAGATCGTATTGTCAATTATGACGCCAATTACAAATTGCATGACTTACAACCTATAAATCCAATATCTCAAAGAAAATCCTACAAATAAATTTCAATCTTTCATAAGTGAAGAGAAGAAAAACAAACCCTAAACTCCCACAAAAATAGAGAAGCTAAGAAGCCAGAAATCGAGAATACTTCTCACATAATGAGAGAGCAATGATACTTGTTAATGATTGGAAAAAAAAAACTAAGAATAAAGCAAAACAGATATTAGAGCTTACCATCGCCAAAGGTTTAAGAGTTTTAGAAGGAGAGAGAGAAAGAGTCGAGGGATGCATTTTGAGATAGTTGATCAGAAACGCATTTGATAAAGTTACACGATTCACTTGAGGTTTGTTTCGCACGGTAAAACGTTTTTCCTGAAAACTATTTCCTCATTATAAAGAGTACATACACTGTTTAGTTTAAAGTAAAGTATTAAAATGTAAAACTCGGGGTTAAAAAATATTTTTTTCACCTTATTGAAAACAGTTTCCTTCCAAATTAGAAGGAAAACATTTTCCCTTTCAATTTAAGCAATTGATTTTCAGTTTAACCAAACAATGAAAAATACTTTAAATGGAAAATCACTTTATATGCAACCCCAAAAAAAACAACTCATGAAAATGAATTTCCACTATAGAGAGTTTTCAATTGAAAATCTTATCAGTTTTATTTGAAACGTTTTATACCCTACTAAACGAACCCTCACTAATTTTGATTGTATTTATTTTTTTATTTAATAAATTTTATTTCGTATTTAATTCGACTCAACGAGTACTTTTCAAATGCAATGTTTTGCTTTGCTTAACTAGATACTGGTCGTAGAGTCGTAGTGCTACCACTTGCTAAGTCCGAGTATTATTGTTGTAAAGTTGAAAAGGATGTAATGATGTATTCACCTAACTTGAAAGTTTAAATGGCGAGTTTCGGCCTATTTTTATGGACTAAAATCTTTTGTTCAATAGTCATTACATATAATAAATCCAAATTGCCTTTTATTTGGGTAAGCAGTCTATTCTAATTTGTCAATTTTATTTTGCACGGCTTATTTGGATTTTAGTATGACCTATTTAAAAATTGACATCATTTGAGTAAGTGCATACGAACATACTTACGAGTCCGTGATATCTTTTGTGGTATTCAGCTTTGAGACGGCAACACTGCGAACGAAGGATGTAGTTCAGTCACATATATACTATCTCCGTTTTCGGCTTATTGGTCATCGAAATTTCAACTTTTTAAAACGTGTTTCTTTTGTTGCTATCAAAGTACACATTTCAAAAGAGAGTGAGAAATAACTCAAATGGTTGGAATTCCTCTCTCGATTCTAAAAGATTCCGAGATCGATTTTTATTACTGTCATTGTAGCACTCTTAACACCGAAAAAAGTAGAGATTTCAGGTTTATTGGTGATTAGGGTTAAATTTGAAGACGCAAATCACATGTTTGTTCGCTTACAACGACAATTGAGAGCCTTAAATTTAAACAAACGGTAGATAACATAGAGAAAAACGAGGGATTCACAAATTCACTAATTAATGTCAATACTCAATAATCTCTATTATCCAAGCAAAAAAGCCAAATCCACAGGGTATACTAGCTAGAATACTGAACAGTTGTAATCACAAGGAAGAAGCTATGCACARGGAGAAGGCGACGCACAAAAAACCCCGAGACGATTCACACAACAAAGGGCACACAACCTTGATTGGTGAACTCTGTAACGACTGCATAGCCCACATTACCCTGGAAGATAAACAAGTAAGACCGGGAACCTACAGACTAAATAGCACTATTGACGGACAAGCGACCCAAATCACGGAGATTAGAGCCAGCCATCGACACCATGCAATTACGAAAGCACTACACAAAATACTAAAGGATCTACTGAAGAAAGGACGACTACATGCCCAGCTGACACTTCAGGATGCAAGTTACACCTCCCACCTAATCTCCAATCATGATGATGATCGAAAGGACTCACTGAGATCTGCCACAAAAAACCTGTTAAATTTTTCCATTGTTTGCCTATTTAACTAGCTTACTAAATGTAGGTTGTTAAACGTTCAGATAACCACCCCTTTTCACACTTTCCAAAAAAAAAAAAAAAAAAAAAAAAAAAAAATACTCTATTTCTTCAATTGATGCTTAGAATTATTTAGCCACAATTTCACATGGAACCGATAAGTAATGTGTGAAATTTTAATCTTACAACATCAATATTATGCCCCAAAAATGAATTTGTCTCCAAAACAAAGAGATGATAAATTAGTATCACCTTACCCCTTCTTTTGTGAGAAATGCCATTCCTAATACACTGAAAAAGATTTTCAACGTCTCTCTTTTCTTATCTTTATCTTACATAAAATTTTCTTCTAATTATTAACACCATACGGAGATGTTTCATGCATTTTTAATAAAATTAAATAAAAATACCATTCCGTCTATTTTTTATCGTCAATTTGAAATAAAAAAAAACAAGTAAAAAAAATCATGTACCATTCATAAAGAGAAATAAGCTGGATTTATTCTAAAAAAAAAATTATTAACAATATCCATCTTCGTAATGTACACTCGGGAAGTTCGTAAGCCTCAATTATATTTTCAAAATGTTATAAATCTTAAACCATGTCATATATGCGTATCTGAATTTAATGTTTAATTCATTAATATTTCTTTAGTAATTAATATTAACGCCTTGTACGCCGTACATTGGGCACGGCAGCTGCTACACATCTACATCGAGATCTTCCTATTCTAGAGGAGGGGCCCAGGATTGTATCTCGGTCCCCTCCAACTTCTGAATCACTTTTCCTTTTTGTTGCTTGAAGCCTATACCACGTTTGGTGTTTTTTTAAAATAAAATAATAATAATGAATCAATAAAAAAAATAATTACTACTTAAACTACTTCCTTGTTGCATATTAATTTAACATAGAGATGTATAGTCACAATTATTAAAAAAGAAGATAGAGACATTGAAAACTAAGATGGATTTCGCATTCTATCTTCATCTCCGCACTTATGTTCCGCACTATATTTTCTTTGTTTCTAGTAAGTACATATAATAACGAAGGAGAAAGAAAATTGTTAATTAACATATGAATGATAAACAAGAAACCGAATCAATTTATTATTAAAAACTATTGCCTCTATCACAATCTAAATCCTTGAAATTGAGATAACATATTAAAGGGACAATTATCACTTTTAACTACCTAATTTTGCTCAAATTAGACTTTATTCCTCTAATGCATTACCCCCATTATGGCCGATTTCAAGTAAGACCTGATGGTTGATAATCTTTCATAAATTGTGATTTTTACAAATATATCAAACCAAATTCAATAAAACATTCACTCAATTTAATTGCATTATATTACAAAATATTCGAGTAAAAATATTACATATCCAGTCTATATATAGGTATTATTATTACCTTATATCAATCAAACATTTTCCAATTCAAAAAATTTAATATAGTTTAAAATGTAACTTTAACCATCCTACTTTGGCTCTCTTGCAAAAAAAAAATAAATATAATAAATAAATAAAATATCACATAAAATTAAAAATGTATTGTTAAATCTTCGATATAAAGAATAGCGCAACAAGTATCTTTGACATGACAAGAATACTAGCACAAGTGCACAGCTAAACTTTTAGTCAAGCACAAAGATTATCGCTATCTTATATTATAATCTCTTTTTCATATTGCTCCTAAACCTTCAAGTAACTTTCGGTAACATCCGTGCATAAAAGACTTAAAAAGATTAAAGAATACATAGTTCGGATATATTTTGATTTCACTACTTAGAATAAAACATTAAACTAGCTGGAAAAATCTACTCAACCCGTTACCAACACGAACCCGACCTGAAATAAATGGTTTGAGTGAAGATTCGGACCCAATTATATAAACGAGTCAACCTATTTTACCTATTAATTAAACTTTAGTTCAAGTTTTATTTTAACCCGGAAAACAACCTTATAAGACCCATTAATAAATTCTATAAAAAAATGATATTTAAAATGGGAAAAATTACTCACAAAAATTCATTAAATCTAAAGATTCTATTATAATAATTATTGAATCATATTCTCATTTAAATATTAACTTTTCGACACAAATACCCTTTATTATATATAATATTACAAAATTTTTATAAAAAACTATATTACATAAATGGTTAATTAAACGGTAAGTGGTTGACGCCCTTTAATAAGCAAGGTCGGTTAGGTTTAGAGTTTCAACCCGTTAATAAACGCGGTTATGTGTGGTTGATAGAGTTTCAACCAGTTTATTTATTGACCCGAACCTAAACCAAGCCCTACCTGATCTTTAACCAGCCCTAATTTAAAAACAACTAGCTTTGCTTTCTTTTATGGAAAATGCTATATGCAGCCCTTACGCTATATAAGCATTAAATTCTTGCTTAAAATGGTAAGTATATATAAATTTATGTTAAAATTGCACATAATTTGATGTCATAAATATTTATTTTTTTTGAAAATCTTTTTTTTTGACTTCTTATATGCAGCACTAAGGGTTGTATATATCATAACCCTTGATTTATTACTTGCACATTAATATATTTAAACATTCGCCATCAAAGTAGTTTGATATACTCTTTTTTTTTTATTACAAATTGAATAGGACTTTTATTTTTATTTATTATATTTTAGGTTGTGTTTGGTTCAAACGCTGGTATGAGTCAGAAATGAAATATGAAATTGATGAAAGTTGAAATAACAAAATCGGTCAATGAGGATTGGTTCAAGCAGTACGCGACTTGATACTAGAGGTGATCAAATGGGCGGGCCGGGTCAGACTTGTATATAAAAAGTATAGTCGAAACCCGCCCAAAAGTGCGGGCTTTGCGGGCCATTGCGGGCGTATGCGGGACGGGACGGGCTTTTGAACTAAAAATTGATGTTTTTAGTTACCCAAAACCCTAACTTTTTGCGGGCGGGCCGGGCCGGGCCGACAACCGGGCTAATATTGATCACCTATACTTGATACCGATACCACTTAAAGACGGTACACAAATCATCTGTGGGAGGTAGATTAACCCATCACAAGCTAAATGCACAACTCAAATCGGATTATTCAAATGTAGTCGAGGGTGTCTACAACTCCGTTGAACCGGATGGACGTGCCCTACTACTACTTGCATGATTGACCGATGAAACTGCTATATTCAAGAAAGATTATACTTTTACTTTTAACAAAACTACTACTCCGTAATATCCTTATCTAAAAAGGGATTTACACTGTTTATAATACAAAAGGTCCTTTGAATCTGTGATACGGAATAAATGTTTCAAGTCTTCTAACATAGCCTGAAGAATAATCTAGGCTATATTCTTCCTTATCTTGTTATAAGGTGGAATATTATTATAGATAGGGGTGTCAATTTGAAAGATTTGAAGGACAATAAGCTTTTTGATTGTAATGGATGGAGGAGAAAAAATTATGTGGACGATTGTATGAGATGATCGATTTTGATCCGTGCAGCTTTTAGGACTTTGATTATTTSATATGGGTGAGATGTGTGTTTGGGTTGGTTTTCATTAGGTTATTTGAATTGTTTACAATCCGAACTGAAATGAAAGTGACCCGCAATAAAAAATGACCTAAAATAAAAATTACTAAAAATTTGAACCATTATCAACAAGTTACATAAAAAAAATATTGAGCTGAAATACTATCAATAAGGGTGTTAACGATCGGAGCTGAGTCGAGCATTAGATATATACATCGAGTTTGATTTGTGACAGATWACTTGAACTGAAGTCAAATTTCAAGCCTTTAAAATTAACTTTTATAATTTATATAGACTTCACAMTTGACAAACTATTTAACTTTGAGAATGAGAGAAGACTATATTGGCCTTGGTTAGAGCTTTACTTACAATTTCAAGCGATCATGGGATCGAGTCTTATCCCAATCTTTATACTTCCTTCGTATCAAAATAACACAACAAATCAAATTCACACATTCGAGGTCAAATTAACAATAAACAAGAAATTATTCAAAATAAATTTTAACACAATGAAGAATGAGATTATACTTATTTGTTAAAATTATTTTGATTTTCACTCATTACACTGTTAAATTTAACCTCGAAATGCGTGAAATTTATTTGTTCGTTTAATTTGATACAGAAAATTTTTTTTTTTTTTTTTTGTGATTCATTGTGTTAGTTATCGTGGTACCCAAGATGAAAATTCTAGAACATTAAATTTAAAAGAATATGATTGATCATAATAATGTTTATTAGTCAACAAAAACAAGTAGTTTTAATGAAACAGGTTTGCAGGCCCTATCATTCGATGCAATCGTGGCCCTACAATTTAAAAACATCCATTTATACCCAAATTTTGAATGTAGAGAAGGGAAGCACCTTGCTGTTCTGACTTGGCCCGAAGACGAGTGAATAGACTCAAATCACTGTACACTCTTCATCAACACACACTGACATGACACTATTATTACATTTTCTCTGTAAAACAATCATTTCAGTTATTTTCAGTTGAAATAAACGACATTACCCAAAAATTAATTGAATCCTGTTATAAAAATCACAACTAAAAATAATTAGAAATAATAAAATATAACTAGTACTTGTATTAAGTTTCGCATCAATAGTATATGTTAATTAGCTTGATAGTTATATCTCTATTATATAAGTGAAGGGGAATGTGTCCCTTTAAATTCCAATTATATCTTTAAACTTAGAAAAAATACACAACACACAATAATGTACATATTAACTTCCAAAATAATTATTCAATCAATTCAAATATATGAGGTAAACTAAATTTCAATTAATATCAACAAAGTAAAAAAAAAAAGTCTAGCATCAATTAGAAAAAACTTATATTAAACTAATTAGACAAATTAATACTCGCTTATTTATTTGTTCATAATATCAACCAACAACCAATTACATAACACATAAATTCAAATAATCAATTATCTCAATTTGTTTAAAGTATAATTTTTTATGCTTGGATGGAAAGTGTAAATAAAAATTATATAAAATCAACTAAAATTTATTGTAACATTGTTATTAATAAATAATATGCATTATAACAATGTTAAATAATGAGATCTTATATCAAAATCATTAAATCATATTTACCTTCAATAATTCAACCGCAAAGAGAAAACCATATAATTTAAAAAAAATTCTTTACAAAAACAACATTTTTGTAACTACATGCACGCATCGCGTGCTTTAAAAATCAGCACTGATATATGTGATGGTGTTTTCCTCTTAAATTTACAATTTTTATGATAGGTCTAGATTATGAGTTTCGATCAGTTGTTCGTGGAGTCACTCACTGAACAAATACTCCCTCATTTTTTATTAGGTCTTCAACTTTCCATTTTAGATGTCTTTCAAAATATTTGTTTTCAAACTTTTTAAATTTTTTTAAAATTTTTTTTTTTTTTTTTTTCTTACTTTTTTAACTATCTTATTTACTTTTTTTTTTGTTAGGAGAGCTACAAGGGGCCGGTGATGAAATAAATCCCAAGGATTCTCCATGGAATCGAGAGGAAGACTTTAACCACTTGATTTATCCCTCACTCTCATATATCTTATTTTACTCTAACATTAATGAATTTGACAATTTCCCCTAATTTCAACCTTCGTTACACATTCCCTAAATTCAAAGTTGATTACATTTTTCTTAATATTTTCATCCACACATTTATTCTTTTATTTAACTTAAAATACTTCGTAATGTTTACCTAATTTACTCAACCTTTTTCATTTTAACCTTACCCAACTTTTTTTAAACACCATGTAATTGAAATGAAAAACTAAAAAAGGGGAGATACTGGACGATTCATTTGCTTTGAGTGACAGCCACTAACAATCTAACATCATAATTGTAATAACTCGACCGTACTAATAATAGGAGTCGTCGTCTCTATCAAAGATAGATAACGAGTTCATAAAAGGAAAGTACGTGTCTATTATCCTTAGACAGTACATAATGACAATTCAGGACTCGAACTATCTGCATTAATGTGACCCGTTGTAGCTTTATTTTCTAATTACTATACGAGGAGTATGTATCCTCTCTATTTTTTTTACTGGATCTAACACAAGTCCAAAAATAAGGAGGGTATGATTATACACAAGCTCGACGATGTTTCATTTTTTCAATGTGAGACACTTGAGGAATATACTCTCAAGTCTCAACAAAATCTCCCATTAGGCATGTATCCAATCACCTCTAGTGAACGGAGATAACATTTTGTTAGACAATTCAACGCGATCACGAACAAATTAGTCCAAGACTCTGGCCTCCGATAACCAGGGGATGCAAACACCTTTTGTTATTTCAAAGGTTTGAATTTAGGCCCTGTTTGGTATGAGGGTAATGTATTAAGGGAGTAATAAAAATCAAACTTAAGAAAACAAAAGTGTTTAAAGGTGAAAATAAATAGATGGGGTAGTGGTAAGGAGGATAAAGTGGTGACGCGGCGGTGAGAGGAAAGGGGAACTATCACCCTCATTTGGAAGGAGATAATCACCCTCATCCGAAAGAATTGACTGAGGCGCCGGATCATCAGTCATGGTTTAAGTGATGGTATAATTTAGGATAATGTATGCTAATTTGGATTAAATTATACCGATCGATTAGAAATAAGGGATTGAATTTAAAAGGATGTTGTGTGATGTGTTACAGAGTTCTACTGCATGGCTCTTAAAAGTCTTAATTATCAGATTACGTAAAATTAACCTTGGATTTTAGGGTTTCTACATTTTTGTGCAACTGATTGTGGTTGAAGGAGGATACTAGGGTTTATACGTGTGTAATTTTTGTTGTTGTTGAGAGGTTAGGGTTTATTAACCTAACATTTTAAGAATTTTCATATTTATATCCTTACTCAACCCAACGTAAATATCTAAATATAGATTATTATCTCGATCGACGACAAAAGTTTTATAAGGGCCCGTTCGGCATCGCCTTTTGTTTTAGTTTTCAGTTTTTTTGAAAAAAAAACCAGAACCAAGAGATCTGGTGAAAAGTGATTTGAGTTTTTCTGTTGTTAGATAGATTTGAATATGGTCACCGAATGAGTTCTTAGATGATTGTGTAAATCAATAAATTTATTATTTTCCTACTTCCAGAAAACATAAGTGAATTTTTCTGTGGCATGAGTTATGTCAATCGTAGTTATGTCAATCGTAGTTAAACCTACTTACACAATTAACACAGAATAGTTAATGAAGAATTTATCAAAAATACATCACAATTAAAATCACTCTGTAGAAAAAGAATTGAAAAAGATTTTTCGAGATACAAAATTATTGTTATTGAGTATACAAAAATTATAAGTGATGTTACCAGGCCATTTAGAATTTACCAAATGTTTTATGATCATACATAACTATAAAATGAGGGAAAAAAAAATGATGAACTTAAAATAAGTCCATGTTATTGCTTATTCATTCATTATCTTTTTCATGTCATTTTTGTGTTCTTGGCCTCAGTAACATAATAAAAATTTCTACTAAACATATTTTCTCTAAACAAAGACGTGCACTCTTCCACAGCTAATTTGGATCATCCTTCGTCTTCGTATTAATCATCATTGATCGTCATGTTTAGACTCGGATGGTTTTTCCAACAGTGTTCAATTTGGCTGCAACAAGATCAGAATAACGCAATAACCAAATTAATTAGCTTAGTTAAAATGTGTATGATTGCAATTTTTTATTTTTTTTTTAAATAAAAAAACGTTGTGCAAATGTGCAATAATAATGTGATGAACACAAATTAGCTAAATTATGCTAAAATAAGAATTTACATAATAATTAGTAAACATATATACCATTGAGTTCCTCTGCATCACATTTGTCATCACAACTCATCTCACAGTGGGTTTCGCCTCCTGTGCAAGTATTGCGGCATGCTTCGAAACACTTGTTGTATACATCAGAGCCACCCTTGGTTGGATCGCCGGCCTCTGCGACAATGTTCATGGCAGCAGCCACGACCATGCACATCAAGAACATTGCGACGAACTTGTTAGAAGCCATTTATTCTTTTCTTTATGTAGTACGTAGAAGTTCTGTGTTTTTGCCTTGGTGAAGATAATATAATATTGTGTGATGCTAGATTGTATTGGAGCCTTGGTTTTATATTTGGTGAAAATGGTGGAATGGCTATTTTAGGACAATTAAGTAGCCTAATAATGTGGACAAGTTAAGGGTTTAAAAATGATTGCTATCAATTTGGCTAAAATGCAGGATTTCTCATGTTGTTGGCTTGAACAATTGTCATCCTCATTTTCACCATTCTTTTTTTGGGATCCAATACATCAAAAGGGAGTGAAAAGAGAGTCTTTTTTCACTTACATGTTAAAATGATTAGTGAGACGGAGTATCAAGTAGTTACGTAATTAAGCTTGTTTTGCGATTTGTGATGAAGTATTATAACATGTCTGTTTGATGTTTCCATTCGCGTATGAGAATAGTATATCATTAACTATTATCTATACTTTGGTGTACTTCTTCGAAATATGACGACCTATTATAACCACTTATCGCTTGATAATAAAATAACCGGTGATGTTGCAATTTTGAGCGCGATTGGAATCATAGATCAAGAAGGGGATGTGATTTGTAGTAATGAGAACAAATGACTGTACAACTTTGGCATTAAAAAAATTCCTTGATTGCTAAGGCGGTTTTCATCAAGGCTTTGAAACATGGACAATACAGACTTCACAAAGTCATAAGAGAGAACACTTGAGGCCTGCAGGGTGTGAACTTGATATTTTCGGTTTATTACACTTCATTGTTACAGCTGAAACAGCAAGTAATTCCCATAAGAATAGAATGAGTCCATATAGTAGTAGGTGAAGTGAGCATTGTGAGTGCACTGGGTTGAGCCTATGAACGAGTCAACACGTGCGTCCGAAACCATGGATCCCTCGATGTGCCTCCACTGTTAGTGCAGTGGCTTGTTGTTGGGATGCTGGTGTAGCATGCTTGTTGCTTTGGATGCTACTAGTGCCAGTACATTCATCAGACAAAAGTCAAATAAACAAAGCATTGTTACAGTAGTTTTCCAATTCAAGTTATGTAAGTCGCAAAGTGCTTAATAGTAGTTGGATTTGCCAAATCAAAATTTGCAAGGCTAAACACAGATATTATGCACAAGCTAAGCACTTGGGGTTGGGGACTAAAACCGAGCTCGTGCGGGCCCCTCAGCAGGTGCTCCAAATTGCCAAGACTGGAGCAGGGATGGACTCCAGTAGTCGCATGCGAAGTATTATTGTAAATTGTAAAAGGACCAACCAATGGAATAGTGAAGTTATACAGATCAGATTGAGATGTGATTGAAGGAAATCCAGAAGTGATCAGCTTCGACATTAATTGGGACACCAGCTAGCTTTACAAATCCTGAGGAGTGGTACAAGCGCAAGTGTTCTGTTGCACAAATGAGAAGGCAGAGGAACACTAGGCAGTGCATGAGTAAGCGCACAGTCCATGCTGGTTCTCATACTGATTTCAGAGCAATCACAACAGTTCGGACTCGAACGAGGTTGATGGCAGCGGCGGCCCCGTCATGGCCGAGCTGCCCATGGATGTAGATCATGCATAGGCGTGAAGGGATATCATTAGGGCTAGGCACGGTGTCTCACTTGTCCATGTCATCTGAGCTCAAACTGTATGAACACCATATGAATATGTTAAGTAGTGTATTATTGCTACTTTTGGATGAAAAACTTGTATAGTTTATGTTGGTTTAAACTCTCCATTTCTAGTATAATTGCTTGTAAATTTTCTCTGTTTTTTTGGTGTGCTTTGTTTATATAATTTTTTGTTCTTTTTTGGTGAGAACTTTACTGAAAAGATGCCTGATGTTGGTATAATAGTGATGAATGTTTTTGAGTGTGTTCAGTAGTATAGGTGTTTTGAGACCAACTGTGGTCTGACTTATGTGAAGGAATAACTGAGAAGGTTCTTGTACTTCTGTTATACAAATTTGCTAGCTAATGAGGCGGTTTGGAACAGATACTTGCTTGTCAAAATTTTTAAACAAGTGATTTGGGGTTGTTGTGTTTGGAAAGTTAGGTGAAGTTTAACGTTGTCGACGACATCGTTTTTGCATATTTAGCTGTTATTACTGAAGGTTCTCACTTAATATTGTGGAGCTGGTCAATGACTCATGCATAGCCTAAGCTACGGCGAAAAATTGAGTGACAAGTAAAGGCTAAACAAGCAACATTTGAGCTGAAAATGATTCTGATCTCCTAGTATACCCAAAATCCAAGTTATATTTGATCAAGGCATCTTTGATCAATGCTTCTTTGACATGCAGGTAGCATGCTCGCACTATCTGCATTAGTGTTTCAACATTTATCATGTGTTGCGCGCTACTTTGTACCCTCTTGCGCGCTCTGCCTAGGCGCCTAACTCTATATATCACAGTCAAGCGATACTCCAAAGAAGGGAATACTTAATACTCTTTAACTCAATGGTATGGTATAGATAACAGGATATCTTGCTCTTTGAACTTAAAATATATAGTTTATACCATACAACAGAAACTATCAGTATAAAATTGAGGCAAGAGTTTGAAGATTCATCTTTCTTGTAATTTAGACTAATAAAAGTTTGGTTTGACACTAATTGACAAAATTGTATTACCTTTTTGTGGGTCTAATTAGCTTTTACCAAATATAATCAAATCAGATTCAATGCAAATATGCTAGGTAAGAAGAAGATTAGCAGAGATTAAAATAATAATGATGTGTACACCACACATTATATATATGCTTAATCATGCTAATATATTAAAATATAACTTATGGTTCAAACTACCTTCTGAACATAATATTGTTTGGCCAACCAATTTAACTGCCATAATGTTATCTATTCCAGCAGCAATCCTATATAACCATCCCTCCACTTTCCTAACTATACACACACAAAATTAATCTTCGGAAGCACAACAAGCTAGTACACTTAGCTTAGCTCCCATTTCTTTTCGGAATTCTTCGTTTTTTCCCCTTAAGCAATTGGCTTTCGAGAGGTAGATCAGTCACATCGTTTTAGTGCTCTAGGTCCTAGACAAGGCTTAACATGGGGTGGGACGAAAGCAATCCATAGCATGACGCGGGCTAGCAGACTAGTGTGCTATATGAGCATGTCTTCTTGTCTTAATTTCATAACCGGCAACTCCTCATCCCCAGCATCTACCTGCTGCTCGGCTCTTTCCAACGTCGTCCAATCACAGCCTGAGTGCCTTTGCTCGGCTCTAAGTAGTGGGGCTGCATCCTCCTTGGGTGTTGCTATCAACCAAACTCGCGCTCTTGAGCTTCCCAACGTTTGCAATGTTAAAACTCCACCTATTAGCCAATGCAGTGGTAAGCTTTTGGCCTCATCATCAAGTTCACTTAAAACTTCTGATGTATACAAACTACTTACCCCTGATTTCTGAACATTTTTAATACATAATGACTTATGAATTAATCGCGCTCTTTTTACCAACAGGAGGAGGCGGTGGACCTTCAACTGCAGCTGCAGCTCCAGCTGGGGTGACCGGTGAAGGACCTAAAAGTCCAACAGATGATCTTCCCTCAGGTAAATCACTACATACATATTGATGAAAGTTTTTCGACTGATGCAAGTTTGTTAGAAATACGAAAAACAAGACACTGATGCAAGTTTTTTTTGACTGATGCAGGGTCTGGGTCTAAGACAGTGCCATCGACTGATGAGTCCGGAAGCAGCACCATCAGATCTTCACTTTATCTGATGGGTTTTATTTTCTCAGCTGTGTATTTTACTTCAGCTCTGGCAGTATTTTGAGCCATTTTGTAGCATCATTCTAGCTTGTTGTTACAGAAATACTCGTACGTGTGATTCTAATATATGTAGCATCATTCTAGCTTGTGTCATTTTTCATGATTGTAGAATGAGTTGAGGTTTGAGTAGTTCATTTGATTGAAATATTGAATTGATCTTGATTGAGATAATAAAATTACATTCAGACATCTTTATTGTTCCCTTTCTTATCACTATGAAATATTGAATTGATCTTGATTGTGATAATAAAGTTTTCTACACTTTGTATCAAATAAGTTCAAATAATGAAACAAAACAGGTTTAATTAAGGGCCACTGTAACTCTGTAAGTTGGTTTTAACCCTGTAACTATGAAAAATATATGCAGTCACTTTTGGACATACATACAGAACAAAGAAAACAAAAGGGCGAAAGGCAGATGGTTCGGTTTGATTAAAATCCGGAACAAAGAAACAGCAAATGCGAAAACTAATTAGTTTTAATTCCGATCTTGATATAGTCTGACAAACAATCTAAGCTGAATATTACCAAAATCAGAGAAGCAACGAGCATACGCCTTGTCAGAGACTTATAGTAGTACAAATTGATATAATGGGACTGATAAACATAGGCTATGTAAAACATATACTGAACAATAAGTTATAGAAAAGAACTTTCAATCTTCTAAATCATTTGTTAGCAGCCAAGAAAATGACATGATACGAATCACGTACTGATTATCAGAGAACTATGAATTCAGCTGATACAACACCACCACAGACTACAAGTTCACGACATTTTACAGTTCCATATGAAAGAACTCCTGCAGAAACAATAACACTAACACCAATGACTCTTAAGACGCCTACCGCCATCTGAATTTGAAGAGTTATATTACAACGTACGAAACTACGAACAGGTCAATGACTCTTAAATTGCCTTAGTGATAGAAGTGCATGTTAGTCTTAGCTGTACTACTACATACAACTTTACAACAATAATCGAAGTAAGTAACAACTAACAGATACAATTAAAGCATTAGATACAAAAGGGTAATTATTTTGGTTCACGAAAATATGTAAGCAAATGGTAATTTCAGCAAAGTAACCAATAATCAAATCTTTGATAATAACCTTCTATTATACACTAAACATTTTACAACAACAATAAGTAGTTTTTGCATACAGCAAATTAAAAATGTCTTTCGTTGGGGCGTTGTTGTGCCTAATATTCTTTCATTATTACAATTATAACAAATAAGAATGAAGTATGATTCAATATGCATATAAAAAAAATATGAACTTCTCTTATATAATTATGTATTGATGTATAAAATTGAACTTACATCTCGAAACTGAGCCTAATAGTTACTTACATGCCAACATTAGGAATAAGTGACCCAATAACATCTCTTTTACTCTCTTTGTAAGCAACCTCCCTATAAAAGCTCAACACTTATTTATTCATATCATAAAAATAACACAAATACAACAAAGAGAGAAATTCATTGCTATTGTTATTATAACTACACAAGTGTTTTGTAAGAAAAAAAATGGCTTCATTAATCGCCTGGTGTTGTCAGACCAGTTATCAGAGGAGCCCTGGCTCAGTCAGGGACCTCAGGGTGTACAAGTGCAATTGTGTTTAGCCCCGTCCTTAATTACATTTCGGAGGCTTCTTCCCACCCCGTCCTCTTCGTGTTGCTCGCAACTGTCCAGCGGTTTCCAACACAACCTCAGTTGCTTTCGCAAAGTGCCTCAATGGTGGGCTCTAAACTTGGAGCAACGTTAACCAAACCCAGGCTTTACCCTCCCGAGTGCCTGCAAGGTTCAAACTCCACCTCAGCCGGTGCAACAGTGGTAAGCACGCACCCTCCTCTGTTGTTGGAACTACATTGAAGCATTGCAGTCAAGTGACCGGTCAAATTTATATTATTTATCTTCTTCTTTAGAAAAAAAAATACTAACAAGCTATAGTACTTATTTAACTGCAGCCAGCAGGCATCCCCTGCGGTTCTCCGACTATTCTCCTGCTGATGCTTCGACTTCCGAAGGTCGTCACTCCAACTCTCCAACATCGCCAACAGTTGCTGTTTTCCTTTGCTGTACATACCTCTATCCTAGCTATATTAGTCCTCATCAATAACTTGTTGTAAATGTTTATGTTGCAAAATTTCTAATATAAAATGATAATATGGTGGTGAATTATGCAGTAACGGATCAAATTCGAGTACAGGGCACATCTGATGGAAACATGACCAAGTATTCACTTCATTGACCCTTTTCCTTTCTTCATCCACTTCAAGTGCTTCTGCCTATCATTTCCAGTTAGATAGAAGTATAGTCTATTGCACATAATATATGAGGAGATTATTTATGTTTGAGCTCATTCATGCTTTTTTTAAGCATTGATCACTGTTTTGTAAAATTTTATACTTGTATTATTTACTCCTACATAATAATACTTGATTTTCATTAGCTTCAAAGTATCCATTATTACTATGATCATTGATCAATTGTGGTCTTAAATCGATTTTGTTCATGCACATCTCAACCACACTTAAAACCCTGTAACACAACACCAAATAAAGTCGCACCACTAGTCCACCTTAACACACATACGACTACACTACTCATACAGCATTGTCCAAGACTCCGACAAGCTTAAAAATTTACTCCATCATTCTTAAAAATAAGTACGAGTACAATTTATAGAACTTCTCGGATCTCATATATTTGTATTTTATGATAGAACGATTATTAGGCTCTGTTTCTTTGGACTTATTTCTATGGTACATAAGTTTAGTTAAGTTAAGTTCGGTTCGGTTCGGTTCCCTAACCTAATTTTCTCATAAAATATTCATTTCAATTCGGTTAAGTTCAATTCCCTAACCTAATATTCTTCTCTCATAAAATATTCATTTCAGTTCAATTAATTTCAGTTCAGTTAAATTCAGTTCAGCTCCAATTAAGTCCGAAAAAACAGAGTATGTCACAAGGACGGAGAAGATAATCAATCCCAAAATAAATTGCAATTATTCATTTTGAGGTGTCTAATTTAAAAGGAAGTGGTTATCTATATTACGTAACATAGTGCGTTGTATTTCTACTGAGTACGAGTATATATTCTAAGTTCTAATTGAGATGCAAAATAATTTGTATAATTAATACGACTATACGAGTACTGTTTTGGACACCTTTACGTCATTAAGAAATGAAGGTTGACGCTACATAAGAACTAAATATATTTCTTAAAATGGTATAAATTTTGGAATTTATGCCAAAATCACACGTCAAACGGTATAATTAATGTTTATATTCATTTAATATTTCTACTTTTAGTTTTCTTATCTAACGTCCCGGGGCAATTGTTAACTTTTGCCTATTTTTAATAGTTTACAAAACACTAGCAACTTATAATTTTATTGTCCGGACTAACTCTCGTAAAAGCTTATTAAGACTAGTGATTGAAACCCAAGATCAATATTTATACTCTATCGAATTTATATCGATCAATTTTGAATTAATTAAATTAAAGTACATCTTAATTGACTTTTTCTTATCTCTTAAGGTTGATTATTTTAGTCATCTATTAGGTGCATTATTGCAAATTTTAATTACTAAATACTAATTATATATATTATTCAAACTTTAACAATACAAGTACAAGTATTAGTTCAATTCTTTTCACATTTTTAATGTAAGTTAAAGTCTAACTACTTTTCCCGCTTTGTTTTTTATGCATACTTGATTATTTGATAAGTAATTGATAAAATATAGAGGGAGATTCTAGGGGCACAAAGAGTGGAAGAGTGGGATCAATGAAATTTCAAACAAGATAGAGAGAGACCGAATTGAAAATGATTTGGTAGTCTGAAAATAGGCCAAGAAAGATATGAAGTTGATAGATTTACACAAGAATGAAGCTCCCGATTGTAGGGGGTGTTTGACGATCACTTTTCAGAATAATCACTTTTAATTCATGTTAATTAGTTTACTCCACTCGACCACTCATGTGATTAAGGCTTTACTTGCTTGATTGATATAATTGATAACTACTTAATAACCAGGTATTGTCATTAGATTATATAATACTATATATCCTACTCCGTAGTAATAATACTATTAGTTAGTAGTTTCAAAAGTTAGGTTACTTGCCAACATAAAATATCCTAGTCTGCTAGTCATGAATAGAATAAACTCCAATAAACACACAAAGTGTATAATTTATTTAACGATCAGTTGATTATATTATTATACAAATAAAATAGATTGAAAAACAAATTAAATACGGAGTAAAATATATACTTTTTTTGTTTTTTTTGTTTTGTTTTTTTTTTTGTTTTAATAAAGAGCGAGAGTCACAAGGACGGGATGAGAATTCATTTCAGGATCTCCCGGGATCAAGATGGAAACTTTAATCATTTGAGCTATCCATCACTCTCTTTTATATTATTGTTCTAAAATTATTAATTGCACCATTGCATTATACTCCGCACCATGTTTGATGTTTCACAGTCTTTAAGAATCAAATTTGACCATTGATAATCCAAACTACGAAGTACACAGTTAGACAAATTGTATTTGAATTCTCCGTATACATTATAAGTTTGCCAAAAAAAATTAAAATTTTGACTCACTAAAAATGAAATGATGCGACTATGCGAGTAATCTGAAATGAAACGCGTGTGAAAAATCAATGAACAATTCGGGTCATAGAACATCAAAGTCATCTTTTATTCTAGAGACAAAAAGGAAAAGACACGTATATGCAGCATTACTTTGATTAATCAAAAAGAAATCAAATCAAAATCAGAAACAAAATACTATCTCCGTTTTTTTAGACGTCCCACTTTAGATTTTGTGGTTTTTGAGGTAAAATTTTGGTGTAAGTGATTAGGTGAGTAGATGAGTAATTTAATAAAGTATGTGGGACCCATAGATGAGAGAGGTGGAGAGAAAGAGGTTGTGGNCATCTGATGGAAACATGACCAAGTATTCACTTCATTTGACCCTTTTCCTTCTCTTCATCACTTCAAGTGCTTCTGCTATCATTTCCATGTAAAGATAGAAGTATAGTGCTATTGCACAGTATAATATATGAGGAGATTTATTTATGTTTTGAGCTCATTCATGCTTTTTTTTAAGCATTGATCACTGTTTTGTAAAATTTTATACTTGTATTATTTACTCCTACATAATAATACTTGATTTTCATTAGCTTCAAAGTATCCATTATTACTATGATCATTGATCAATTGTGGTCTTAAATCGATTTTGTTCATGCACATCTCAACCACACTTAAAACCCTGTAACACAACACCAAAGTCGCACCACTAGTCCACCTTAACACACATACGACTACACTACTCATCCTAAGCGTGGCCAAAAACATCGATCAAAACATGTACAAACACAACTACAAGGCTAGGGAAAAAACCACCACAAATCCCGCAGCTATGGTGGTGAGTGTACACAGTTTCACTGCCAAAATCGGAGTTTCGTTGTATGCTCAAACAAATCAATGTAGCATAGGTACCATGCTAGCTAATTGGTATTAGCTAGGTGATGCAATTGGTGATTTGATGGTGTTTGGTGTGTCGTAGAAAAGAGGAAATCATACATTTTAAGAGGTATATGACATACATTGTAAGTATGCTACTGAATAAGTGAATATATAGGCATTGTGTTTTGTGTTACCATCATGTAGATATACGAGAACAATAAAAATAACGTTGACAATGTTTTGAAATGTATACAAAGCATTGTCCAAGACTCCAACAAGCTTAAAAATTTACTCCAACATTCTTAAAAATAAGTACAATTTATATGAACTTTTTGGATCTCATATACTTGTATTTTATGATACGAACCATTTTTTTTATACTAAAAGAGCCACAAGGACGGAAAAGAAAATCGATCCCAAAATAAATTGCAATTATTCATTTTGAGGTGTCTAATTTAAAAGGAAGTGGTTATCTATATTACGTAACGTAGTGCGTTGTATTTCTACTGAGTATATATTCTAAGTTCTAATAATTGACCGACCATCCATAACTTCATGTTAAATTGTTGACGTTGATGCAAAATAATTTGTATAATTAATACGAGTACTGTTTAGGACACCTTTACGCCATTAAGGAATGAAGGTTAGTTTTAATAGGTTACTGATACCATATTTACATATAGTCTATCAGTTACAAATACTAGCATGCAACACCCCAACTTATAATTTTATTGTCCGGACTAACTCTCGTAAAAGCTTATTAAGACTAGTGATTGAGACCCAAGATCAATATTTATACTCTATCGGATTTATATCGATCAATTTTGAATTAATTAAATTAAAGTACATTTTAATTGACTTTTTCTTATCTCTTAAGGTTGATTATTTTAGTGATCATCTATTAGGTGCATTATTGCAAATTTTAATTACTAAATACTGGAGTGCTAATTATATTATTCAAACTTTGACAATACAAGTACAAGCTAAGTATTAGTTCAATTCTTTTCACATTTTTAATAATGTTAGTTAAAGTCTAACTACTTTTCCTGCTTTGATTTTTATGCATACTTGATAAGTAATTGATAAAATATAGAGGGAGATTCTAGCTTAGGGGCCGGGCACTCTTACGAAGAGTAGAAGAGTGGGATGAAGGAAATTTCAAACAAGGTAGAGAGAGACCGAAAATGATTTAGTAGTCTGGAAAAAGGCCAAGAAAGATATGAAGTTGATAGATTTATAGAAGAATGAAGCTCTCAATTGTATGGGATGATTGACGATGACTTTTCAGAATAATCACTTTTGATTCATGTTAATTAGTTTACTCCACTCGACCACTCATGTGATTAAGGCTTTACTTGCTTGATTGATATAATTGATAACTAATTAATAATCAGGTATTGTCGTTAGATTATGTATAATACTATATAGTAGTAATCTTAGTAGTTTCAAAAGTTAGATTACTTGCCAACATAAAATATCCTAGTCTGCTAGTCATGAATAGAATAAACTCCAATAAACACAAAATGCGTATAATTTAATTAACGATCAGTTGATTATATTATTATACAAATAAAATAGATTGAAAAACAAATACGGAGTAAAATATATATTTCCTCTGTTTTTTTAAATAAAAAATAAAGAGAGCCACATGGACGAGATGAGAATCCATCTCAGGATCTCCCGGGATCAGGATGGAAACTTTAATCATTTGAGCTATTCATCAATCTTTTTTTTTAATTATTGTTATTAATTATTAATTACACAATCGCATTATACTCCGCACCATGTTTCACAGTCTTCAAAAATTAAATTTGACCATTGATAATCCAAACTACGAAGTACACAATTAGACAATTTGTATTTGAATTCTCTGTATACATTATAAGTTTGCCAAAAAATTTAAAATTTTGACTCACTGAAAATGAAATGATGCGAGTAATCTGAAATGAAACCCGTGTGAAAAATCAATGAACAATTTGGGTCATAGAACATCAAAGTCATCTTTTATTCTAGAGACAAAAAGGAAAAGACACGTATATGCAGCATTACTTTGATTAATCAAAAAGAAATCAATTCMAAATYAGAAACAAAATACTATCTCCRTTTTTTTAGACGTYCCAYTTTARRTTTTGTGATTTTTGAGGCAAAATTTTGGTGTAAGTGATTAGGTGAGTAGATGAGTAATTTAATAAAGTATGTGGGACCCATAGATGAGAGAGGTGGAGAGAAAGAGGTTGTGGACCCCAAAAAAGTAGAAAGTAAGTGGAAATTATATGATAATTTATTGTGATCCACATATCTTGAAAGAAAAAAAAATCAAAGTGCAACAATTAATTCTAACTGTCGTAAATAAGATTGAGGACATTATAAATTATCGGAGGAAGCATGAATTAGTCCAATTCAAATTCCTTGAATTGCTTAAAGTATATGAATTGAAGCATTTGAAACAAGTTTGGTGACCTAGACCAAACCACTATTTATTGTTCCTTTCCTTCCAAGTTATCCCTTTAAATACTTCTTACACTTATAATCAATTCATATATGATATATCTCCATATTTTTTATTCCTCAAAAATACAAGCATATTATTTCTAACAAAATCAAATAATAAAATGAAGGCAAAAGCAGCAATGTTCTAGTGCTAGCAATGAGCTCAATGTTGGATATGACAACAATGTCAATCAGAATAAGCAGTGAATGTACACGGGTTGGTGACTGTATCACCTTGCTTGACTAATCACCGATAACGAGTCAGACGCCGTGCGTCTAGCTGCTGCGCCAGCTAGGTAACGTGTTCGGTCGTCGCGCAGTGCTTGTGCCAGGTTTTAACGGCGAGCCTCCGTGTCGCCGCTGTTGAACATTAACACAACACAAGCTACTCTTCCTAATAGCTTTGCAATGTTACACTCCCTCTCAGCAGCTGTATAATGGTAATTACTAAGTTATTCGTTTCACTAAATCGTAGTTTTTTTTCCATTTAAACGTTTCGAGCTACAAATTTATCGTACAGGTATAAGCTTTTTTTTTACACCAATCGATTAATCTGATTTATTTTAGTATATGAACATTTTGATAAATTAAATACAAGTAAGTTTTTATCCTTTGTAATTATATTATGAGATTTAATGAGTGTACTTAATTCGAGCCCGCAACTCCAGCAGGATCTCTTTTGGAAGCCAACAACTCATCTTCAGGTACTTAATCTGAGAAAGATTTTTAATTACTGTATTTTTTTTTTTAATTTTGCTTATTCCAAGCAAGAGAAGCTAATTGTCACTTTACTTATATGACCAATTTATAGGAAGTAAAATTCTCATATTGTTTTATTTGATGTAAAAGATATTATGCACAATTCTCATAAAGTTTAGAGACGTTGTTGTCATTTTACCTCGAGATACATTTGTATTGGTCAATTTGAGGTAATGAATTTGTTTTCTGTTTTGCATTGTTAAAATATCAAAACAAAGCATTACAAGTTCATTTTAGAGTGAAAGTGTGAAAGATAACTTGAATGGTTAAGTTTTCTCTTAATACGTTGATTTATTTTTAGTTATTGTCTAGTAAAATTAAATTTGAATGTGAAATTGGCGTGATTGCAGAGTGATGGTAAAGACAAACTCAACAGGAAATCAGTCGGATGCAACAAAAGTTCAAAGTCCACCAGTTGTATTATGTTTTTGCGTGTTATTCGTTGCGTCACGTGCTTTGACTTCTTAATGACTTTGACTAGTCTTTATTGTATTTGCTCATATTTTGGGCCGTCTTTATTGTGATTCACTATTTCAATGGGCTTTTAGGCCCAAACCCTTTGTAGCAATAGTCATTTTTTTTTTAATTACAAGAATTTTATTTTATTTAATTTTTGGGATAATGAGTGATTTACATTTTGTATTTTGTGGAGTAATGAAATTCTTGAGGTCTAGTTAATTTTGTTTTGGTTTGGGACACTTGGATTGTATTTTATTTTACATCATTAGTTTGAAATAAAACCTGTTTTTGTTCTATTTGTCATGTACTCAATATATATTACAGTATTAGTTTGACACCTTGAATTCAAAGATACATTTTTTTTAAAAAAAAAATACTTGCGACACTTCTCTAAAATATCAATTTATGTTCCGATACTTTTTACATGGTAGAAAAAAGAGAAATATTCATACACGTGTATTAGTTTCCTTACTTCTTTTCACCTTACCTTCATTTTTCTTTTAAAATAGTATGTAATTATTTTCATTACCTATACGTAAATCTTTTTTGTTTATTTTTGTTATGTCTAAAAAATGGATATAGTAGTAAACAATTGCACACAAGGAGGATTAATGTGAAGGCAACTAGACAGTGTGGAACAATCCTAAACCAAATGAACAAGGAACATTTTAAAACAGATGAAGTGTTTTATATCAAAACACACGATTTTTTTTTAAAAAAAATTGTGGGGGTGGGAAGAGGAATATAGAAAGTAATACAAAAATATGGATTAGGAGTTTAGGACTTTAGAGATAGATGTGTTTTTGTAATAATTTGACCAATGGAATGTATAATGGGATAAATTGAATAGTAATTTGTACTCCGTACTCAATTTAAGCTCAATTTAGTTTGATTCAATAAATTGCAATTTGAATATCTTATTTCAATTGACTCCTTTAATTTCAATTTCATTTTATAATTGAATTTGGGATGGTGTGGATTATTCGGGGTGTTTGAGACCCATGTAGTGGCACGTGGTGTATCGTCCTCGTAGAGACACGTGTGAGTTTACATATTTCCTGTATGGCTCCATATATCATCCTTGATATTAGACAAAATTATTGTTGAATATATATTAATTTGAATTAACACTTATGTTACGATGTTATTGAAGTGTGCTACTCTTTCATTTACATTCGTTGTCTTCCTTAGAAAAATTAAAATTCATTGCTGTATACTCATACTTGCATATTGTCTCTTAATTTCGAGAGGAAATAGATAAAATTATTTTTATGTTCAAATTTTTTTAGAACTTCTAAAATTAGAAAGGGATGCACATAAACACATGGAGGAAGTATAAATAGACTGTGATCGGGTAATGCCTTTGTGGATATAGATTCGAATCTTTACTAGCTTCAAAGTCCGATTGGATATCCATTACACACATAAATATGTCCAAATTGATGTTCATCTACCCACCACCATACCACAAATACACATACATTTACGATTTATTCAATTTACTTGATTAGAAAATGTCAACAAAAGAATAACACATGACTTCACGAACCAATCTAATTACGAAGTACTGTGTAACTCTACCTCCTAAGCTGCAAGTTAACTATTATATATGAAATTCATATAAATTGAAATTCATCTCTCAAATGAAAATACAAGTGACCCGAGTGGGTACGACTTGCAAATTTTATCTATCACATAATTGACTTTCAATATCGACAAANATGGGATAAATTGAATAGTAATTTGTACTCCGTACTCAATTTAAGTTCAATTTAGTTTGATTCAATAAATTGCAATTTGAATATCTTATTTCAATCGACTCCTTTAATTTCAATTTCATTTTATAATTGAATTTGGGATGGTGTGGATTATTGGGGGTGTTTGAAACCCATGTAGTGGCACGTGGTGTATCGTCCTCGTAGAGACACGTGTGAGTTTACATATTTCCTCTATGGCTCCATATATCATCCCTGATATTAGACAAAATTATTGTTGAATATATATTAATTTGAATTAACACTTATGTTACGATGTTATTGAAGTGTGCTACTTTTTCATTTACATTCGTTGTCTTCCTTAGAAAAATTAAAATTCATTGCTGTATACTCATACTTGCATATTGTGTCTTAATTTCGAGAGGAAATGGATAAAATTATTTTTATGTTTAAATTTTTTTAGAACTTCTTAAATTAGAAAGGGATGCACATAAACACATGGAGGAAGTATAAATAGATTGTGATCGGGTAATGCCTTTGTGGATATAGGTTCGAATCTTTACTAGCTTCAAAGTCCGATTGGATATCCATTACACACATAAATATGTCCAAATTAGCATAAAAAAAAATTGTCCAAATTGATGTTCATCTACCCACCACCACATCACAAATACACATACATTTAGGATTTATTCAATTTACTTGATTAGAAAATGACAACAAAAGAATGGCACATGACTTCACGAGCCAATCTAATTACGAAATACTGTGTAACTCTACCTCCTAAGCTGCAAGTTAACTATTATATATGAAATCCATATAAATTGAAATTCATCTCTCAAATGAAAATACAAGTGACCCGAGTGGGTACGACTTGCAAATTTTATCTATCACATAATTGATTTTCAATATCGACAAACAAAACTCATATATATATACATATGTTCCAACGGAAGATGAATGTGATGTAAAATTATACCCGTTTGCCACCTTCACAAAGATTGTTCAAATTATCAAATACAAGAGTAAATTTTTATAGCACAAAATGTACCACGTAAGGTCTAAGGTGCTAATTTCAAATATACATATCTTCATTCTAGAACCCTTTAAAAATTGACATTACATAATTTTTATGATCATGGACATAGGGGTGTAGTTGAGCATGTGCAAGTAGCGCGACAGCACAGGGTCTCGAGAAGAAGAGAGTAAACATAGCCACGACCCTTGCCAACAATTGAACAATGGCAACAATTGAACTTTGTCCAAATTAAGAGGGATTCATTGCAAAAATGATTCTTTAAGCATCTCTACATTATTCCTAAATCCTTAGGATAGCTTGAAGAAACCCAACTCTTTTAGACACCTCCTCACACAAMCCAAAMGAAACTCAACGGYTGAGATTTGTAGTTGACAACAATCCAACGGTGAGAGAACGGCGTTGATTATTTTACTAATTCTAATTTCTTGAACACAATTTTCCGCATCCAATCCTATAAACCCAAACTCTTCCTTTGTTGTTCAACCAATTAAATTACTAATTTTAATAATTTTTGTGGATTTATATAAATATTAACCTCAAAAAACAATAATCCTAATATTTCTCTCTCTCATATATTCTGCTGATGAAAACTAAAAGGAATTTTTTTTTTTTTTTTTTAAAAAAAAGGACTCATTTTTCATTTGACTGCCTAAAAAGTTCAGATTTGGATTGAAGATATTTCAGATAAAGATTCAATCGAAGCAAGATTTCTGGGTTAGTTCTTATTTTTTCTGATCTTTTATTTTTGTGTATTCACATTAGCATTTTTTGTTTTACGATTATGTATTTAGCTTTCATTGTCGTTCATATGCGTTTTCGGCAAAAAGAGGTGGATTTGGTTAGGGTTTTGTGAGGCGTATTGCTTATTGTTAGAATTATGCATCTTGTAATTGTACATGCATCTTGATAATTGTACATGCATAGCTTGTTTTGTTATTAGATAATGTGTTTGGAATTTAATGATTAGGTTTTTTATGTGATTTTATGAATATGAATGTTTTGGAATGATCAAATTGGTAATAGAGCAAATCTTTGTTAGCAGATTAGATGGATATTTGTTAGTTTCTACTTCGTAGTTAATTTGTGTTGATGTTGCTGTTTATGATAACATTTATCTTGAAGTATAAGGTTGGTGTAAAGTCATTATGAATGTAGCTTTCGCATTATTAGATGGAGCAATATGAGAATTGTGAATGCAAGATTGAACTTTCGAGTTTCCGTGTTATGATGTGATTCGGGAGTCGAAGTAGTGTTCTATACTTTGTACAAGTAGTTTGATGCATGAGCTAGAAGCTTGTACTCTTATGATGGACATTGAAGCTCAGGGGGAGGGAGAATTTCAACTTCCTTATCAAGAGTCAAATTTCCTTTGCAGATTTTGTTGGGCAATTTTTGAGACACAAAAAATGCCATTTTAAAGATATGGCATTATGCGAAAAATCCAGTACCACTACGACCTTTGTTTGTGAGACTTGGATGTGTATCTTTGCGGTGTGGTTTTGTGAATCTTGTAATTTTAAGAAGCTGTAAACGGGTAATCAACGCACTCTTAGTCCCCTAGATATCTTGAATTTGGTATATTACAAGAGCAAGGATTAATGCAAAACATGGTTGTGAAATTGTATGCCCTACTTTATTTTACTTCTTCGTGTTTTCCTTATAGCTGACTTGGCAACTTCATGGATACGTATTGGTGGATCATGGTCAGAGGTGATGTGGTAGTAAGAAAATTTAGTAGGGCATAAGGAGGGACACTTAGCTATAGAGGATGCTTTTATTGAAAATGTGTATATTTGTCATCTCTTTTGTTCATGTGTCAATTGAAGTAAAGACATATATATTAGAAAGTAGAATTCATCGGTTCCAGTAATTTCGTTGAAAGGTGCAGACGTTGTAAGGAAGTATAGAATAGAAAGTTAGGAACCATCATTTTATTTTCCCCTGTCAATTCTGAAAACTTGTTCTCGAAGTCTTGTTTGACGGAGACTTTACAAATGTAATATTACTTGTACACTTGTAGATCATAATTTGAAGTGGACACAGTTTTTTCAACAATCTCCACGGGGGAAAGGATTAGGTTTGGGAGTTTAGTGTTTTCTACTATCTCTTAAGGCAAAGTTAAATTTTTCCTATCTTGGTGAATTTTTTTTCAAACATGTTTCATCATCTATCAAAGATTAATTTTGAGTGCTTGTGGTTTACATACATTTTTTTCATTTCTCTTAGGGGGAACAGGTTGTTTGTCCTATTTTAACTTTAGAGCATCTATCACTATCCGAATCTCGACAAGTTGACTTATTAAATAGAAAAACTTTTCCTGTTAATAAACAATGAAAATTTGCATGGAGTAAAAGGGTAATATGAAGAGGTTACCCTACCTCAAACTTCTGGCGCAATCACTTGTGCTCTCTGATATTCTTCTATCATGTCATATTTCTGCGAGTTTCAAAGAGATGCAATGCTTCTTTATTTATATGCTATCCTGATGCTCTGTTTTCCTGTAGTTTCAATTGATCATCTTTACAAAGGGGGGTTTGGTTTTATATAAGCTGATCGATCTTGAAGTAGGTGGTTTTGGTCCATGTGAAGTATATGGTGAATGGGGTGGTGTTCGTTGGAGGGGTGGGTATTAGCATAAGGCTGATTCCTACCAGTTTCCCTGTAGAGGTGCTTTAGAATTGTCTCTGCAGCCGAAGTAAGTTCCAACTTCCAAGGGAGAGAGGGTGTCCATCAAAGGTTAGGTGGTGTTTTCTTTAATAAAAATGGAAATTGATTGTATGAGTGAACAATTATGCTAGGTAGTTGGTAATTTGAGGTCCAATGGAGGCAGGACAATGTAGTGGACTCTTTGTGAATTGTGAGGATTGTGGCTTATAGTTATAATCGGAAAGATTTGGATCGTCATTCCTAAGCTAGTGTCAAATGTCTGCGAAAAGTTACTTGGCTGTGGTACAAGCTTCATTGTGACCGGATGTTGGTGGTGTAGGTCAGTCAGAGCCTGCATAGGTGGGAGTTTTTGGATGGGCGTCGGGTTCGCGAGTCTACATAAAAGTCCCGTGCCCCCTGCATATAGTTAGTGTGTTTCTTGTAATATAGTCTAACAGTAGGGTTGATGGTTTGAATGCCGTATAGTTTTCTGACGTATAATCTCTCCATATGTTTCTCAGTGAAGATGTCTGATTTTGGCTAGAATAAAGTAGATCAACTAGAGTGGACTTTGGGTTGGGGTGCTGGAAGTATGGAATTACAAACCTATTTGAAATGCAGTATTCTTATTTGGGTTTCGTGAGGGTGCTATGTATGGTGTATTGAAGAGAAAACCATGTTTTGAGTTGTTAATGAAGGTGAATTGGTTGTCATGTCAAAGTGAGCTTTTGTCTATCTGTTGCGTTTGTCATTAATTTTTTGTTGGAGTAGCGTGGTTGCAATGGATGCGTTGTTGGCAGTTGTAGGTGATCAGCGACTGAGTTAATTGTTTGTGCGACAGATAGGAGATTTTGTTTCCGTAATGGGAACTTTGGGATAGAGTTGGCGTGGTGAAGAGGTAATGTTGTTGTGTTCGGAGGAAGAAAAAATGGCCTTTTTTGGTGGGGCTCTGTTGTTATTTGTCTACCGTCGTAGTATCTGTTCAATATTAGGATACTATTATGTGGAGGTGCCCGTGGTGGGGGTGTTGTCGCGTATATACTTGAGTAGTGTACTGGTATAGGGGAGTGTGACAGGATCCCAGGGATCGTGTTGGGAATTGGCTTTTCTGATTTGATGAGTGTGTATGTGAGTTGATGTAGGGGGTGGAGGTGTAGAAAGATGGGAGTGTGCAACTGGTTGGTAGTAAGTTATTGGATCTATAGGCTGTCACATAGGTGTTTTTTTCTGTATGTTTTTTGTTATGCTAAGTGGTAAAGACCAACTGCAATGCTGGTACTGTAGTGTAAGATTTCACTAATATTGTTCTTGAGTTATGGCGACGATCAAGTGATGTGATCTTGCGCGGAATTCTGTGGGGTCGGACTAGTTTTAGGAGTCGATCTGCATAAGTGTGGAGAGTACGATGCAGGAGTGGATGGCGCTTTATCCTGGTGGAATGAATCTCGAAGGGCTCCGTGGTGGGGGGCGTTGTGGTGTGACGGAGCATAGATGTTGGAGTTGGGCTCGTCTGGGCCGGCATGAATTCCATCCCCATGACGGAGAGAAAGTGAGAGATGGGTGCTGCAAAAATAAACGTTTCCGAAGTATTTCTTTATTTCCTCCTTTGACTAAATAGGGAATTTGTAAATTAACTTTCATGCTCTACAATTCATATCTATGCTAATGTATTATGTGTGGAATAGATGATGAGTGGCTACATTTGCTGTTATTTCAGATTGTGCCAAAGCTTTCTCTAGGGTTTGAACGAAGATAAATGAAACAGAAGATTTCAAATAATGTCTGTGCTGATTGAAGGTCTCCCAGATGCTGTTGCTCTAAGGTGCCTTGCTCATGTTCCATATCACCTTCACCCTAAGTTAGAGCTTGTTAGTCGAACTTGGAAATCTGCCCTTCGTAGTCGTGAGCTTTTTAAGGCCAGGGAAGAGGTTGGTTCTTCAGAGGAATTTCTGTGTGTATGTGCTTTCGAGCCTGATAACTTATGGCAGCTATATGATCCCCTCCATGATATCTGGATGACACTCCCTGTTTTCCCATCTAAAGTTAGGCATCTTGCTCACTTTGGGATTGTCTCCACCGGTGGAAAATTGTTTGTGCTTGGTGGTGGGAGTGAAGCTGTAGACCCTTTGACTGGTGATCAGGATGGGAGCTTTGGAACCAATGAAGTATGGTCATATGATCCTGTTATGAGAAAATGGGCCCAATGTGCYCCAATGCTGGTTGCCCGAGCAATGTTTGCTTGTTGCGTGTTGGATGGAAAAATCGTTGTTGCTGGTGGTTTCACCAGCTGTCGAARATCGATTCCTCAGGCTGAAGTGTATGATCCWGAGAAGGATACATGGGTTTCAATTCCTGATCTTCCTTACACTCATAACTCGGCATGCTCCGGAGTGGTGATTGGAGGCAGAATGCATGTTGTGCACAAGGGGCTCTCAATGGTGCAGGTCCTTGGGAGACCTTTTGATGGTTGGGTTGTAGAAGACCACGGCTGGCTTCAGGGTCCAATGGCAGTAGTTAAAGGAGTTCTTTATGTCATGAGCCATGGCCTTATTTACAAGCAGGAAAATGGTAAAAGAAAGGTGATTGTTTCCGCATCAGAAGTGAGAAAGAGAATTGGATCTGCAATGATTGGATTGGGAGGAGAGATATATGTAGTTGGAGGTGTGATTGGYCCTGATCGAAGCAACCGGGATATCAARCCAATGTCTGATGTTGACGTTCTTTCTGTAGGGAGTGAGAGACCAGTCTGGCGTCGAGTCACTCCTATGTCCAGGTGCCGTGGAACCATACTTGGTTGTACGCAGTTAAGAATTTAGAGGTCTATATAAGGATGCTGTTTATTGTTGTGAGTATGGTGCCCTTGTTTAGATTGGGYACCTTCATGAATGCTGGGGGATGAGTTTCTTGTCCACCCCCCTTGAATTATTATGTTGTAACTGGTTTTTACATGTCTTTTTCT
>SNQN01001866.1:13922-68092 GCA_008642245.1 Bassia scoparia
GACAGTGTAACTTAATAATAGAGAGAAAACAAAAATTTAAGTGAATTTTACTAATCTCTATTATATAAGTGAAGGGGGAGAAGATGTGTCCCCCTTCAAAATATAATTATACCCTTAATTGAAATTTAAAAGCCCCTTCTATAAAATAAAAATTAAATTAAAGACCCATTGTCATATTAAATGCAATTTTAATTCTTGCCCTATATATTGAAAGATGGAATAAAAATTTGAAATTTCAATTAAATGTTCAATGAAGTTGATGAATTATTGTTTTTTACTAGACATGTTAGAAATAAATTGTGCATGAAAAATTGAGTAAAATTAGTTGGACAGTGTAACTTAATTAATAGAGAGAAAAGAAAAATTTAACATGAATTTACTAATACTTAATATTTAAACCTAACTATAGGTTGATTATCATTTGTATCGTACTCTCTATTATGTTAATCAAACTTTCTACTTTATCAAAACTATACACATTTTTTTCTATTTTATTTAAGCACAAGTTTACCTCCATTCATACATCTCACTTTAATAATATATTGAAAATTGTTTACAACAAACCACAAACACATATATTGAAGACGTAATAACATATAAATTAAATTTAGTACTAATGTTTGTAACACGAACAAAAACTAATTGATGTTTACAAATATGTTAGATTGACATGCACGCATAGCGTGCAAAAAAATACTATAATATTTATCGTGGGAACATGTTCATTAATTAGTTGCAGTTGAAGTGTTAAGTTTACCACAAGAACGGAGAGTTACTACACCCAGGACATACATAACTATAATATTTGCCACCAAAAATGTTTTGTGGCAAAAATATAAGTTTTTGCCATAGGAGAATAACTACCAGTGACATAAGTTTGTCATGAGAAAAAAGTAATTATATTTGCGGTACAAGTGTTTAGTTGTCACGGGAAGTGATTACCAGTGGCATATCTATAATAATTTCCACAAGAAGATAATTTCCGCGCTATTTTTTTACTTTTACTAAATTTTTGCAGTAGTTTGCTTTTACGGTGATGAAATGAAATTATGCCACAAAATTGGATTCATGTGACATAATTTGTGGCACCACGATGATTGTTGTAGTAATAGTCTTAGGCATAATGCTAATGGTTAATGAAGCAATAATTAATAAAGATTGTGTTTAGGAAAATAGATTTCATTTCAAATACATAATTTGGATTATGGAACTTGAGTATTCAAATGACATAGTTATCTTGTCATTTGTAATCTTTACTATCATGGCTTATTACTTATAGTTGTAGAATTTGGACGAATTCCTCATTTAAATTATTGGACATCCAAATACTATAACTGTCCTAATTCCAAAATTTCAAATGAAATTCTAGTATCCATACACACATAAGGAAAAGGAAGAGAGAAAAGTAATTTGAGCATCAATCAATAACTAAGTACTAAAATAGGCCCATTGATGACATCATCAATTGTCATGTGTCAACTCATATGTAAAATTTTCCTTCCAAAAGTATTTATGAGATTTTTCTATTTTTTTTGCTTGTTTAGAGCTTATTTAACAAATTATTTTTCTTAAATGTATTAAATTTTTTTAACGAGAATGTTATTAATCGCTATTTTAAATAAAGCTAATAAACTAAATAAATATCTACATATCAATTCTCATTTCTTTCTATCTTCTCAATAATTAAATTCTCCATTTTTTTACCATGTACCATAATTTTCTTCCATTATACTCTAAAAAAAAATTATAATTTGATCAAATCTCATTTGTCAAATATGGATCGCGAAAATAAAATCATTCATTTGTAAGAATTTTGGAGGGAACTTCTAAGCATTATTGATCAGGGTATTTTGTAGAAAAATTTATTCAAAAAAAAGTTGCAAATTGCTGTTTTTTTAAAAAAAAAGTGGACCAAAACAACAAGTGTTAGCAATTTTGTTACGCAATAAGTTAAATTTTATTTATTATGAATTATAAAAAAACAAAGTATTATACATCGGATGCACAATAAATTACCGTGCATCAGAATTATAGTGACCCCCCTTTTGGTTAATATAGTAACTCTTTTTATCAATATAGTGACCCTTATTTTTTTATCACTATATTGATGTAAAGTGAAATGGGTCACTATATTGATATAAAGGGTCACTATATTGATATAAAGGGTCACTATATTGATATAAAGAGTTACTATATGATTGATGCACAATAAATTTATTATACATCTGATGCATATAATACCTTCTGAAAAAAAAATTATTTATTACTAACTTTTACTATTGAGCGTCTATTATTCTGGAACTAACTTTCTATAAAGCTTTGTTCTTTTACCCTAGTAGTGAGCTTAATGCTTTAAACAAAACCAATCTAATCTAATACGAAGGACTACAAGAAGTGTTGCTTTTAATGAGGATCAATCAAAACCTGAATTGAGGCTTTATGGTAATCCAAAAYAATATTAAACAAAAAAGAAAAGAAGAAGAAGAATTGAAGAGTGCACACGTGCGTATCACTATCACTAGGGGGGGTTATCGGTCAAACTGAGACCGAGCTTTGCTAGGTTCGTCTCATGTTCGTTTAAGTTTTTTCGAGCTCGAGCCAATCTCGAAAATTATCGAGCCAATCTTTGACCAATTAAGCGTTGACCGAGCCTTCAACGAAATGTTCACGAACAAGTTATACTAATTATTATTCTTGGTTCTCTTGTCTTCTTTGATTTTTTTTTTTTTTTTAAAAAATCTTGGTTTTGTTCATTTTTTATGTAATGAATTTGTTAACCTTCTCATATTTAATAAGTAAGGTATTTATTATTAAGTATTTATGCATAATATATTGTTTTAAAATATACGAAATAAAAGGAAAATTCCCAATGGTAATGATGAGTTTGGCAGAATCCTAATGGTAATGAAGTATTTTTTTTRATCTCAATGGTAATGATGTGTTTTTATTTTCATTCCCAACTGTGATTATATGGGGGATATTCCGTAAAGTAGGGAGCTATATGCTAGGAAATTTTGTCCAAAACTACCTTATTTAAGGTTTTCGGGGTCACTTTTATCCCTTATGGTCAAATTTGAGGTCAAAATTTAAAAAAATTGACCAGATTAATCTTGACCTACATACGGGGTTGCTTTAATTTCAAGCCTCGATATGAGTTCGAAAAATACCTCATTTAACGTTTTCGGAGTCACTTTTTTCCTTGATAATCAAATTTAAGGTCGAAATTCGAAAAAAATGATCGGATCAATCCGTAGTTAACACCTACTTAATAGAAAATCCCCCTTATAATCACAGTTGGGAATGAAAATTAAAACTCATAACTACCATTGGGATWAAAAAAAACAACATCACTACCATTGGAATTTTGCCAAAACTCATCATTACCATTGGGAATTTCCCAATATAAAATAATAATCGAATTGTTCACGAGTTTTTCGAGCCGAGTTCGAACTCAAACCGAACCCTAATGAGCCGAGCTTTGGTCGTTCTTTTACTAAACCAAGCTCGAACAAGCCAGACTCATAATCACCCCTAACTACCACAATGAAGAAAAATTTAACTACGTACCTATCTCTATTATATAAGCCAAGGGGGGAGCTGAGCAATGGTGTCCCCCCTTGGAAATTACCGACAAGTCCTTTTATACACTAATAGAAATTCACTCTATTACCTTACAAATTCAAAAAAATTGTCATTTTAAATTAAAAGAAATTAAATACACTAAAATCAATGCACAATCAAATCAAATAAAAATAATTATCTTTGACGAACATAATTACAAACAGAAAACTTGCCATAAATTAATAAAGTCATAAGAAAAAATTTTAAATTATTGATTTAAACGAAAAATCATTACAAATTTCAAATAATTTCTTCACATTTTGTAAATTAAAATTACAAACCAAAATAAAGGTGGTTTATCTCTATTATATAAGCCAAGGGGGGAGCAATGGTGTCCCCCCTATGAAAATACCATCATACCCCTCATTAAGTTGGCTTTTTAGAAAAGTAATTTATTCTAGTAATATTATTGTACTTTTATTTGTTACTAATCTCTATTATATAAGTGAAGGGGGAGGAAGATGGTGTCCCTCCTTCAAAAACCCCAAAATACCCTTAATGATTATTATTGAAAATCCACAAAGAAAAAAAAAATTAAAACCCTTTCCTTTTTCGAATTTGAATATTAAAGAAAACAAGTTAAATATGACATATGCATTAAATATCATTAAGGGTCATTTAATATCTATTGGGATCTACAAAAATATCTATTTTACCTAATAGATGTTTTGTACTTCGTAAACTATTTTATTTGTTGTGTCCAATTAAAAAAAACTGCATTGACTATGCAATGTAAATTTATTAATGAACAATATAAATCAATACAAAAACATCACTTAAATGATGAATAAAATGATTTTTAAAAACTTTATTATACTATTGAAAATTAGAGGTCAAGTAGTAAACTTCATCATCTCTTATACTACACAACATTATATTAATTTGTAATACGTAGTGCATTAATTATTATTACTTTAAAAAATAATTTTTAGAAATACCATAATAATTTAATTTTGCACAATAATGTACACAATTCATTATGTCAATTATATTAGAAATGGTGTGTTCCTTCACAAATATACTGCTCTTCTAAGAAACAATTTTACATATATAGGCAAAATCACCAATATTATAATATGCATATCATTTCCAAGGATAATAAAAGATTCTACGGAGTATTAATTTGCATTAATTGACCAACAAAAATAAAACCCAAAAACTTATATGCATAAATTTGCCCAAACTAAGAAATTAATTTTTAATCCAATCTAACTTATTTGACCGTCTAAATATTTAAATCCTAAAAAAAAGAGAAACAAAAATTGAATGCTTGATAAATGAAAAATCATATGTTAATGAGAACTCGAATTTTAGCACATTAAAAAGTTTGATTTTCATATCATATTTCAATGAGGAAAGAAAAGGAGAAAAATAAAAATTTAAAGTGTTGCAATATTAAATACCGAAATAAACACACTTAAAATGTCATAAAATGTTTAAGATTAAATGTTCTCGCACGCTATGCACGCATAGCGTGCATAAAAATACTAGTTAAATATTAATCCCTTCAAGATTCACTCTCACATTTTAACTTTTTTTGAAAAATAAATCAACTATAAAAAAAGTATAAACAAACAATATTATATTGTGTTAACCCCCATAATGTTCATCATCGGTAACTGATTTCATTTTTCACAACTAGATTGTGCCCTGATCGCAAATGCTAGGTATTACTAAATAGAAGTAATACTATTATTTTTATTTATAAATAATTAATCTAAAATTATATACCCATGAAATGAATATAGATTTATATTTATAATTATTTTTTTTATAACTTAATCCACCGGCTAATTAGAATGTATATGTGGACTGATTGTTACTATGACTTATAAGTCTTGGGTATGTAAAATCTTCTAAAATTATGTTTGAGGTTGTAAGTAAGACCTATTGAAAAAAATTTATGTGTGAATTTTGTACCACTCAATAATAATTTGGTGGAAAAATATTCTTAATAATCATATAAGAGCAACAAAATTTACAAATATGTGGAATTTTGTACTCTAGGAAAAATAAGAAGAAAAATATCTAAATTTCAGTGCGAATTTTGTACTCATAATATTCAATTATTTGCATATTAGAATTTTAGAAGAAAAAAATTGCTGTAAAAAACCAAATAAAGACTGCACTTATTATATATATGACAATTGAAATGGGAACCAAACCCTAGATTAATATAACATGAATATAAATAATTCCATAGTAAGATAAACATTAAAAAAAAAAGAAAAGAAGAAGAGGAGATCAAGGGATAGTATCATAGTACCATATAAAATAATTAAGATAAGCATTTGCCCCTTTAGGTTATGCATGTAGGAATTCATTTTATTTTAGCAGTCATAGTAGTGTAGCCTTTCAAGAATGACATCAGTCAAGCCTTCTTCAGTAACGAAGGATTCATCAAGATAAACTGGTCTCTTAACTATAACATTCTGAAAAACAACCTCATTGATGTTTGATATTGTTGCTGAGAAAACTACCAGATGCAGATCTTTCAATGCATTCATCAGTTTCGCGACCGGGTGGTCGGAACTCTGAGATTTAGCAGTGATTACTATGTCATTCCCTATTAGCTTCACTTGGATCTCCATTTGGTGCCTAACAGATTTTTGACCTCGAACATTGCATTGTGAATTCTGATCATTTTTAGCAACTGGTTGCAAAACTCTGACCTGGTCTTCTAGGGTAATTACCTGAGCCCTAAGCTCGTTGATGTAAGTGACTGCATCAGCAAGAAGGGATGCTTTGTCCATCTTTGAGACGTAGGGAACCACCGATCGGAGCGCGTAGAATCGCTGGTTAAGCCTGTCCCGCCTGATCCTCTCCGCCTCTACATGGCTGGTTCGCGGCATTAGACCTCTTTTGTTGTTCTCGAGCCTTTTGTTTGTGATAATAATGTTATTATTGTGCTCATTATTTTTACTGCTGTTATCAGTACTACTACTGCTACTAGGACCACTACCATCAAATATTATTGAATGGATGAGATCGATTAAGCTCTTATCTTCTTCCATCTCGTCTAAGGATCCCAATTCAATCACACCACCCGAAACAACGGGTACGAAAACTAGTGTCTTGATGCCGCTAGACATGGCATCCCTAGCCCTTTCGCAACCCGAGTAGTTAACTTGGCCTCCGCCGGTGAGCAGCCACTTGTAGGTGCCTGAACTCATGGCTTCGCCGAGGGTAATTTCAGGTATATCCAGTAGATATACTTCTCTAGTATATCTACCTGGTTTTTTTGTTATTATTTTGAGTTGCAGTATGTCGGCACGTGCACTGTAACTGGATGTCTTTTTTGCCGTTAGTTGTTATAACGGAACTCAACCTTTTTACCTTGGTTACCCTGTTTTTTTATTAATTTATGAATGCTACCTCTTTTATTGCAGCCCATATCTTACCTTTTGCTTTTTATATTTCACAAGTCCTGAAACTGACTCCTCTTTCCCCTTCAATGTCCCCTCTGAGTTATGGTTTTTCCACTCGTACTCATGAATCAGTAGCGTAGTAGCTGATTCTGTTTGAAAATTGATTGCCGTGGACATTCCCAGGTATGCTTTCGAATACTCGCAATGTAATTGTTAATTCAAATGGTTTTTTAGTTGTGTTTTGAAACCCTAGAAATTTTAAAGCGGCGTTCTGAGTTTATATGGTATGTGTGGTTGTTATGTTAATGGGGAGCTGAATTCTATGCCGTTGAATCGTTTTTGTTTTGCTGCGGATTAATTCGTGTAGATTGATGCGTAACTCTAGTAAATTTGACATTTGTAGAATAATTTGCTGAGTTTATAAGGTCCGTGTGAATCCCGCATTTATGTTGAAAAATTCTCTTGAAAATTGTGATGTTGTGCGTTTTTTTGGACCGGTTATTGCTATTAAGTTGTTGTTGACCTGTTGCATGATTTTGTTATGGTTTGTTTAATTGAATGTTATTGTAGTTAGTTGCAATTTTGCTCTAGAAGTTGTTTATTTGGCCCTTTTTTTTAGTGGTTAGCAATGATCCAGTGTTGTTTCTTTATGAATTATTTCGATTAGGGATAGTATAGGTATTGTAATTGACATGTTAGGGATACTAGCGGGATGCAATTGTTGATTTTGTGGCATTTCTTTCCAACCCTGTCCTTCTTGGTTATTGAAAATTTGGTATGTGTTTAATGTTATGTATTGTAATGTTGTGTTTTGGTGTTCTTTGTGTTATTTACAGTTTTCGGATATGGATACAAGTCGAAATCCTCCGAATCCAACCGATGCTGATACTTGTAATGTCTTTACGCCTATTCCAAACAGGGATAAGTGCAATTATTTGGTAAATGATTTTGGTGAGATGGCTGACATTCCTAGGCAGTTTTGTACAGCATCTTTGAGTGACACACCCAACTCTGGCTCTGTCAACATCATGAGCAGTCCAGTTATGTCCCCCAAAAGGTTTGTTAGCACTATAGCAACTGGTGTTTTGAACCCCCCCAGATCTCCGTCTTGCAGTGTTAGTCTTCCGACGCCCCATCCTGGTTTAAATTCCCCAGAAGAAAATGTGCAACGTGGAAGTGAATCTAATGAAGTTGCAGGTTGTGATGTTGCGGGGGTGGATGATGAAGAAGAACCTGTTAAAGAGCCTGTTGTTGGGATGGTTTTCCCCACTCTTATTGCCGTGAAAGACTTTTACAAACTTTATGGTTTCAGCCAGGGATTTGGGGTGATTGCCCTAAGAGGTTCGAATGACAAGAATCATGTACGTCGACATTCGACCTTTGCCTGCGAGTGCTTTGGTAACCCAGATCAGAAGTACATTAGTAATTGTCGAAAGAAGGGGAAGGATATGGAAGGATGCAATATTGAGCCAAAGGATTTGCGTAATCCCAATCGTCGTTTGTCCAAAAAATGCTTTTGTACGGCTATGATAAGGGTGTCCCGAAACACAGCAGATCATTGGGTTSTGAAGAAAGTTGTGCTTGAGCACAAAAATCATAATCCAAAACCTACTGATGCCAAGCTTGTGAAGGAGRATCGGKTGAAGTTTTTCAATACCAMMGTTGATAGGAGGATGATGAATGATTACAGGGCAGGTGTTCCRTTCTCAAAGACTCGAAATAGCATGGCATTGGAAAGGGGTGGTTTCGAGAACATGRCGTTCACAGAGATGGACATGCGTCACCGTGTCCTTCAGGAAAGGAAGCTGAAGATGCAGGGCGGGGATGCACAGGCATTGGTTGCTTACTTTGATAAGATGCAGGCGGAAAACGTCAACTTTCTACATTCACATAGGTTAGATGAAGAAGGGAAGATGAAAGATATAATTTGGGTTGATGCTCGGAGTAAGGCAGCGTACAAAGAATTTTCAGACGTCATCTGCTTCGACACGACTTACTTGACAAATTTGTATGCATTGCCCTTTGCCAATTTCGTCGGCGTTAACCATCACGGACACACCATACTTTTGGGTTGTGCATTGATATCTAATGAGGATTGTGACACATTCGAGTGGGTGTTCAGAAAATGGCTTATGTTTATGGATGGTAAGCAGCCCGGAGGAATCTTGACAGATCAAGCAGCWGCATTTCGTAAGCCTTTGGAGSAAGTTATGCCTGATGCCAAGCACCGGTGGTGCATATGGCACATTACTAACAAGTTGCCCCACAGATTAGGAAATCATGAAAGGTTAGGTTTTAAAATTTAGTTTTAATTAATTCCAGGAATTTAGTGTCTTTGCGTATTGTTTAACATGTTGTTCCTTACCTGAGTTTTCCTGTTATTGTTTATTTATCTGTTTACTATTTTTATCTGCTAAGAGGCAGTATGTTTTTTGCAGTTTAGGTTTTGTTGGTTTTCTAAACATGTATTGCTAGTTGAGTGTATTTCTTACTAATTACCTTTGTTTTTGATATAATGTATGCTCCTCTTATATTTTTGTTAATTTCGATGTTTTCCCCTAAAAAAACTTGTTAATTAGATTAATTCTGATTTTAGGTATGACAAACTGAAGGAAGCTTTCCTTGATGTTGTGTATAATAGTTTGAATGATGATATTTTTTGCACTTCTTGGGCTGAGTTTCTTGTTGAATTTGAGTTGGAGGACAACGAGTGGCTGGCTCAAATATATGCTGAACGGCATATGTGGGTACCGTCGTACATGACAGATCACTTCTGGGCTGGAATGCGGTCCACCCAACGGGTAGAAAGCATACATAGTTTTTTTGATCAATTTGTCACTAGGGACACGATGTTGTGTGAGTTTGGTGAGCGGTATACCTTGGCTGTTAATAAGCGTATTTCTGATGAGAAACACGCGGATGAGCTTGCTAGAAAAATGAAGCGTGTCTTGATTACTGGCTATTCGTTTGAGAGATTCTTTCACAAAATATACACACCTAACAAATTTAGGGAGCTTCAAAGAGAATGTGAGAGGGTCACTCATTCCATCATCAAGGAAAAGACAGAAATTGATAGCTTCACTACAAAGTACTACATGCAGGATCGCGTGTGGCGTTTGAGTAAGAAATCCTCTGAGCCCTATATGGTTACCAAAGATCGGACTCATTATTCGGTGGTTTTWAATTCAGACACTATGACGGCGGTGTGRGASTGTAAGATGTTTGAAACCAATGGGATCATGTGTAGACATATRATACGTGTGTTTGACTTACTTGAAGTAAACGACCCCCCGGAGTTGTATATTCTTAGACGTTGGAGGAAAGATGTGGTGCGAGAGCATACAAACATTAAAATTGCTCATCAACTTAAACGTGGGGCTGAGGTTGCACGTAGGGATATTACACTTAACCGTTTTGATATATAGTCTGGTAGATCTGTCCGAGAAGTCACAAGCTCGTACTAAAATTGTCCTCAAAGGACTGGACCGAATACAACAGGAGGTTGAATGCCAAGCCGAGCTTGAGGATGAGCAGGCCAAGAAGGATGGTTCTGCGTCACAAGGTGAGTCAAATGGAGGTGGTATGCTCACTTCAGTCGTAGATACTCAGAACGACCAGTCACACATTGTTGATGAGGATTTGAATAGTTCCTCTCCGGCCGGTGGTGACATGGTTGATCCGGTTCACCAAAGTATCATAGACCCAGACATTCCCAAAAAGCGCGGTCGTCCTCGAACTACAAGATTTAAGTCTGCACTCGAGACCGGTTACAAGAATATTAAAAAAAAAACACCACCAATGAAGTCAAATGAGGAAGTGTTGCTTACGGAACCTCAAGTTAAGCGTAATGGTGAAAAAATGGGTAAGAAACAGATTAAGAAGACCTCGAAAAAGAAAGGCCAGGGTGAGACAAAGAAGGGAAAGTCAGTGGGCACAACAAAGGACTCGGTCAACAAAAAAGGAAAAAAGAAATCAATGTCAAGTAAGGCACTGAAGGCCAAGGCTAAGATTAAGAGTGTTTCGGAAATAATTGAGGTTTGTCATTATGTTATGTTTGTTACTCGTTTGGCTTTGTTTCCTTTGTTGGCTCAAAAGTAGCAATGTGTACTAACATCCTATTATGGATTTCAGAGATCATCCGGTAATAAATCAAAGGGTACTCGTGCATCTAAGAGGATGGTAATTCCGAACCCCATTTTTCACCAACGCATAGTCTATGATATGTATACTTATAAATGTTTATGCTCCCCTTGTGATTCTGAAATGTATTTTTTTGTTTCCGTCGATTACAGGCGAAGAGAAGTAAAATCGACTCTTAGCACGTGTAAATTGCTGGACCGTTGCTATTCTATTACAATGCTAGATATTGCAACACAAGTGATTAAAAGCCTCTTCATAGGAGTTCTGCCAGGCTGATCTTTATTAAATGAAGGCTGATAACCTATGTAGTAACATGTATGTCATCATTATGAAAATGGAGTTATTTGGTCATCATTATCCTAAACCATGAAGTTTATTGAGTTTTGATGTGGTAGGTTTGAGTTAAGTTTTTTTTTACCTTTGGTTAATTAAGGTATATAATTAGCAGACTATATACTTATGTTTTAGGGTGAGACGCGACTTTTATTCCAAGGATCTTAAGTACTTGTATGGTTGTGAACGTGGTTCAGGGCAGATGGGTGCAGGGGTTTAGAAAAGCTCTCCTGGTAGGATGTTGCTCCTATTCTATCGTAATCTTATTTTGTCATCTATATGCTTTAGATTGTATTTTTGACGGTTATTGCTTCATAAGGCATGATACTGCCTGTTGTTCTGTTGCTAATTTGCTATAGCAGCCTGCAGTTTTTTAGTTAACGGTTTCTTTCGTATAAGTTAAAAACTGGAAAAATCCTAAAGCATTACGAATTATATTAATTAAACACAAATTTCATTTTAAATCGGGTTATTACTGGTAAAATTTCAGTTTAAATCGTACATTTTGCAGTTTTTCATTTATTGGTAAAAGATGCAAACATTGATGGTGACAAAAATATGTTAAAGTAAATTAGGGTTAACGATTCATTGTGATGCTAATCAATGTGATGCTTTCATATCATACATGCTTCGTAATTCACAGCTGTACAATTTTATGAGTGTTAACATAGCTAAATGTCGTTCTAGTTTTAAGAGTTTCTTATGAATTAGTTCATCTCAGGCAACATCAAACAACACATACATACAATACATAAATCTAGTAACGTAAAATCCAACTTAGTTTATAGAAATACTCAAACCACGCATACATCAAATAACAACACTAAACCCCCAGTCGTCACAACAGTTTACACATACAAATATAGTAAATAGCAGTTTGTGCTACTAATACTAAGTAGTTGCACAAACATTCTCAACCATTTAACATTAGTTGCAGATAATGAACACCAACTCCGACCATTAAACCAATCAATCGGATTTGCAACAACAACTGCTACTCAGAGCGCCCTTGCGATCCGTCCTTCGAGTTTGCCTTGACCATAATATTAAAATAAATAACAGAGTATATTAGTTCCAAATCAATGCTTTCACATAAAATCGAGTATATTTTTAAAATTTAAGATCCATACCTTTAATTTTCCAGAAAACCGGAAACCTTCTTGGCCGGGAAAAGCGAAACAAAATTCACCCGAAGCATCTTCATTCCTCCAGAATATGACAGAACCCCCATTCAGGCTGAATGTTTCATCCGTTTTGTAGCAGTATTGTAGCTCAACGTTTTTGGCTACTCGACTCATGTTGACRTTAGAAATCCTCGACTCTAGAACGATGATGATTATTGGATCGTAGCAATCCAAAARTTTCTTGAAATTTTCCTTAAACGAGGGCCTTGCAACACCTCGAGCATTCCATATCACAACTTTGGACCCCAAACCAAAGCAWMTGCCCTCACASCGATTGTTTGGGGTCAAGTCTAAAATGTGGTGCCTTTTAAATACATCCCCCTTAGGCACAACCATCTCGACAGCAATATCAATACTCGATATGGGTGAAATGAWCCCGAATACTCTGAAAGCATCTGTGTGGCTGCCAATTTTCAATTTCCTTTCATTATGATCAAGAGAGTACACTGGAGTTTGCACATCAACAACTGGAATTGGATCTACGATATGACTAAAGAATTTTGCCAAATCAACAACCATTGGAGGCCCTTCTTCTACAACCTCCTGCAGTCGTCTAACAACATGCCTAACATCTACTCTACCAACCATGTCACCTACGTGAGGAAGGTGGACAGGGCTATCTACACCACTGTCATCTCTCATCATCATCCAATCAAGAATAATAAACCTTTGAGCTTCAGGTGCTAACACGATGTCTACTATTTGAATATCACTAATATTCTGAACAAACCCCTTCATGAACAGTCTGTATGTGTTTTTATGGAAATCTAACTCTGAATTCGATGCAACTGGAGGGGAGGTGAGCTCAAGATAGAATGGTGATTCAAGGAATGGGGAAGATGCCATGAGACAGCCTTGATTGTCACTAAAAAATTTGTTCTAGCAATAAACATCCAATGTGTTCCTTTTTTTATTTTGTATCACTTTAATTTGAAAATACTTTGAACTGGAATGTTGTTTTGTTTGGTGGGAAATTTCCCTCCCTTATCCAAAATATTTTACCCACCATACCATTGGACGGTGGTAGATTTCGTGACCCACCATCACACTTACCAAGTCTTATCCGTTAGATGTTAAAAATAAACGGACCAGATGCTGTACTGAATTCATCCAGGATCGGTGACGTGGCAGTTCATGTATACCATAGCTCTCGTAAAATATCATCATGATTGTTTTATATTAAAATGCGAAAATTGTTTTTGGTGGAATATAAAACGAGTGTTACTTAAATTTTTACAATTTGTGTTTATTAAATTTATTTAAATAGTGGTGTAATAAAAATAATGGGTTACATATTCAACATTTCAATAATAAATCACTGTATCGTATAATAAACATAGATTAGACCATTAATCTTATCTTTTATGTCGGACACTCGGACAAATATACAACTATTGCATTAAAACTAAATGCAATAGTTCAATAATTTTAAGAAAATTGCGTCATTTCATATTCTATGAATTTGGAAAAAAAAAATATATATATATATATATATATATATATATAGGAATAGGATCATGTGAAAACACAAATCTTAGGTGAAAACTAAAAACTTTTAATCTTGACCGTAGGATTTGGAGATGGACGGTCACGATTTAATCTATGTATATACTTGTATTTCAATCTGGGGTACATTGAAGGTTTAAAGGGGTACACGTGTACTGTTCATCAACAGTAGCTGAAAGTCTGTGTACCCTTTACTGCTTGTATGTACCGCCTTAAAATGTAAAATGTACCCATTATTTTGGTTTCACGTTTTCATATAACATGTGGTTTTAACTGGATCCTGACTATATATATATATATATATATATATATATATACTTATTATATATGTATGATAATTATTAGATCAAGTCACCAACACTTCATATTGTTTTATAAAAGAGCAATAATGTTGATAATAACTTGAATTTAGAAGAGAAAGAAATAAAATAGGGAAAATTAATTTCAAGTTTAAAATTTAGGTTAACTTGTTTAAAAACCTTTTTAAAATGTGACAAAAGAAATTCTCTATTGTAATATGTCGAATAACAACATTAGATGGGACTCGTGTGATTTCCGACCTTATAAGAGGTTCTCTTTGTTGTCGTTGTGGCCTAGTACAGCTTCATCCATCCCGTTGCTTCAACATCATCGTTACAATGGTACATTGGTTGTGGTTAAGGTTTATATCACTAATATTCAAGGTTGATAATGTACCAAATAACAAAATTAACCTACCTAATTAATTTTCAATACTTTTGAGTTCAACCCATTGTTTGAAACTTACAACTTAATCACTATAACAACTCATCAATGGGTTACCTAATTAGAATAAATAATTTGGATTTTAAACCCTTGTTAGAACTCAACAATGGTTTTTGTATTTTGAATTAAATTTTAAGGTAAACTTACGATTTATAATCGTTGTTAGACCGCAACCATGGTTTTTTCATTTGGAATCAAAACTTTGGCTTTGTAAAATGTTGTTAGAAACAAAACGACCTGTGATCGAATCTAAAATGCACGTTGAAACTAAAAACTTAATCACTTTAAGAACTCATCAATGGCTTACGTATTTAGAATAAATACTTTGCTTTTGAAACCCATGATTTTACAAAACATTGGTTTAACTATTTTGAATTAAATTTTAACTCAACAATGGATTTGTAATCGTTGTGAGAACGCAACCATGGTTTTTTTATTTGGAATCAAAACTTTGGATTTGTAAAATGTTGTTAGAAACAAAACGACCTGTGATCGAATCTAAAATGCACGTTGAAACTTACAACTTAATCACTTTAAGAACTCATCAATGGCTTACGTAATTAGAATAAATACTCTGCTTTTGAAACCGATGATTTTACAAAACATTGATTTAACTATTTTGAATTAAATTTTTACTCAACAATGGATTTGTAATCGTTGTGAGAACGCAACCATGGTATTTTTATTTCGAATAAAAACTTTGGATTTCTAAATTGTGGTTAGAAACAAAACGACCTGTGATCGAATCTAAAATGCACATTTAAAATTACAACTTAATCACTTTAAGAACTCATCAATGGCTTACCTAATCAGAATAAATACTTTGCTTTTGAAACCCATGATTTTACAAAACATTGGTTTAACTATTTTGAATTAAATTTTAACTCAACAATGGATTTGTATTCGTTGTTAGAACGCAACCATGGTTTTTTCATTTGGAATCAAAACTTTGGATTTGTAAATTGTGGTTAGAAACAAAACGACATGTGATCGAATCTAAAATGCACATTTAAAATTAACAACTTAATCACTTTAAGAACTCATCAATGGCTTACGTAATCACTAAAAATACGTTGCTTTTGAAACCCAAGATTTAACAAACCATTGGTTTAACTTTTGTTTTGAAACCCTTGCTTGAACTCAACAATGGTTTAACTATTTTGAATTAAATTTTTACTCAACAATGGTTTAACTATGTTCATTTAAATTTTAATTAACACATAGGATTTTTAAACGTTCTTTTAACTTAACCATGATTTTATTATTTTGAATTAGAAACCCTCATACCCTTTAACCCTCAAAGCCTCTAACCCTCATACCCTTTAACCCTCAAAGCCTCTAACCCTCATACCCTTTAACCCTCAAACCCTCTAACCCTCATACCCTCATACCCTCAAACCCACAAACCCTCTTACCCTCAAAACCTCAAAATGGCTTACCACACTAAAAATACTGCCAACTGCCGGTAATGTTTAGAGGGTGGATGTATGTGTTTTTTTTTTTTTATTTAATAAATGTGTTTTTACCCGGTTGTAGAACTTCTAGCGAGTTCCCCACCTAACTCGTATCATTTAAGACATTTATTACTCTACTAAGTCGGTTAATAAATTTTTATTACTCTCAACCGATGACTCTTCATTTACCCTAAACCCTTCTCTCTTTCAAAAATCTCAGGGCTATAAAGTAGTTTTAGGACCACTTGCTTCATCATACAATCCCAAAAATTAAAAAAAAGAAAAACAAAGATGAGTTCCATGGAAAAACAAATCGAATCATCAGATGTCGTTGGGGAAGGAGCCATAGTTCTCTTTCACCACGACCAACCCAGTCAAAAACCAAAGACGAGTTTCATTCCAAAAGAGAAAGAATCGTCACACTTCGTTGGGGAAGGAGACATAGTTGTCGTTCACGACGACCAACCCACTCCACTGGCTGTTCTCTTGCCCGATGGAACCACCAGCCCAAAAAAATTAACCCGTAAAACACCAAAGGCCAAGCCACAAGTCAAGAGAGCCTCTCCTTATGGTCTTAGAAGATCTGCTCGGAAAAAGGCATCAGAAGAAATCAAGGATTCGAAACAAGGGGTTGGGGACGAGACTTATATGAAGTTTCTGGCGGAGGTGTGCTCAAACCCAGAAAAGTATCAAGAACTTCTTTGATGGAGAAAATGACAGGTTTATTAACTCTTAGTTGTTAACCCTTTTTAATTGCATGTATTGAAATGCGTAATTTTAACAGGAAGATGAATTTATTTTGTTTTTCAGGTTGATGCAGTTTCGGTTTTTTTTTTTGGAAAGTTGAAGCTTGACAAGTATTAAAGTCTAAATTTTTTGGTTGTACATGAACTACCTGGGTGGTGTGCCGTTTAAAATCAGAGGTTATTTTGGTTATCATGGCTAATTGTAGTTTGGTAAAGCATTTGGGACCGTCTTTTGTCTGTGAAAATACTAATGGTCTAGAACGGTCAACTTTAATTATCATGTAAATAGTGGCTAGGATCCTCTGATTAAATGTCTAAGAATGCATGGTGGTAGTATTAAGTAATGTTAGTTGCTCTTTTGTGAAGTTGTAACGGGTGGTGTAGCACAGTGAAAAACGTATTATGATTGAATGATATATCGGCTATGGTTTAGTATACTGCTTCCAAATTTGTATTTATGTTTTTTTTAATGACATGGATTCCACCAGAAGACAATAGGCCAACTACATATAAAAATATTTGATTTTTAAATTGTTTACACATAAATGCTAATTTGATGGTTTCTTTAAATGGCCAACCTAAAAATTTTTTGTACAAAATAACAAAATCTATATAATAAAAGAAAAGTCACTTTTCATGAGAGACTCCCAAATCCTGAATCCAGCCATATTGTGCAATCCCTCCTAAATTGCAATTCAAAATTAAAAAAACTAACTCTAAACATGACTCTAATACAAACATTAACTTCTTTAATTACCGAAAAACAATTATTTTAAAAAAAAATTACTTAACCATCTCAACATATAATTATTTTCAACAAATGTTTTTTTTCCTTTATGGTTATTAAGAACATTTTCTTTAAATTTTTATTCACGTACAATAATTAATCATAAAACGATATGTCACATGACGTATATTGCACACATTACTAATTAGTAGGGGAATACCAGAAGGCTAATGATCACAAATTTCATCGTCGAAATGCTAATACAGAGTTTACTTCATGGCAAGCCCCTAAAATTGGACTTCTTAAAGTCAATAGTGATGCATATATCTTCAATGTGGGTATTACTTGGGATTCTGGATTGAGAAGGCTACATGTTGAGAAAGGTTGCTTAAGGCTACACCATGCCCTTTGTAAAGGTGCCAATTTTAATTCCTTCTTTGAAGTTATTGTTCGAGATATACTTAAGTTAGGAAGTATTTGTAATGCTTTTCTTTTTCTTTCATTAGGAGAAGTGCAAATAAGGTAACACATAGATTAGCTAATAATAGTCGTAGTTGGGGTAATTTTATCATTTTTTTTTAGTAACTCTCGAACATTTGCTCAACACACAATCTAGTAAAAATTAATACAAAAGTGATAAAGCCACTTTTTTCCAATATTGTAGCAAAACACTAAAAAATGCAGCAACATAACCTCAGTAACACTACAAATTACGATACCACGAATTAAGCATAAACAATTATTAAGCTACAACATTTGGGCATTTCCAACCCCATTTCTAGTGATTACAAATTCGGCATTGCTAGAGCCAATATCATTCCTTACCGTTGCAATTCTTGATCGTTTTCCATGGCCGTTATCTACAAACCTAAGGAACACCCTCGTGTTGACGTACCGTGCCCAGTGAGGCCCAAGGGATGGAGTGACCTGACGTCCAAGGCTCGTAAAAGTAATTTGTTGCGGTCTTGGGGGGTACACTACATCTGCAACTTCATTGACAAGTATGACAACAAGGTTGTATCTTTGGGCTAAAAATCGCATTTTCATACCAAAATAATTGAGAAATGCGGCTCGAGCAGATAAATCAACGTAATTGTTACCATACTCGACACGGCATAGGACGGCAATCGAGTCAAAAACAATTAGGCGACATGGTAGGGCAACGTCCCCACCATATTGAAGGACATGCTCAATGTTTGCAATTGTGCCCTGTATTTGCTCGATTGCGTCAACCTTTTTCACCTTAATAAAGTCAAGAGGTGTGCATGGACCTCCAAACAAATTTGACAGGTGATGAGACATATCAAGCAGACGTGTTACGGGAAATGGCCCACCCGAATGAACGTAGATGGTTGATCCGCTCAAACCTCCAACTTCCTCTTCTAGCTGGACGGTTAACGTTGCTTGCAAACATACTTGTGTTTTTCCCACCCCACTTTCACCAACCAACTCAAACACCTTTCCGGTTTCAAAACCACCTCCAAGAATGTTGTCTATGGGGGTGGCCCAAGACAAGAAGTGTTTTGATTCCATATGAAACAATGTGGGTTAACTCAACAATTTTGTAAAATGATTGTACAATTGCAAACTCATCCTTATGCCATTGGTATTCATTATATAGTAAAAATTGAGAGTCCTTATGGTGTAGTAAATGGTATTTCCAACTAACACCCAACAAACAATGGTATTTATTTTGGGTCAAGCACCAAAGTCAAGGTTCATGTAATTGTTTATAAATTATACGATTATTTCCATGTTTTCCAATGGTGTTACGTACAAGTACTTGTGTTACTTATGATCCTTATGCACCTAAAGATTTGTTGGCTTCGTAACAAGGAAAAAAATTCGTTGTTTTCGTCACCGTTTTAATAACAATATTGTAATTCTTTTTTTAAATTTGTATTTGTTAACGACATCATAGAAATAAATTAAATAATTAACAGATAGGTATAAAGTAAATATTTATTTAAAGTTTTGGACAATACATGGGATAATTAGTAAAATGCACCATAAACAAATTTAAGTAATTATTTTTTTTAGCTTCATAAAATAATATGCCAAGGAGTACCAAACATGGGTAGCAAAGTATGTTAGTACAACTTGCAACAAAACTGAAATACAATTTTTAATTATAAACCAACAACTCAATATGTGGTTTGATATTACATAAAAAACAAACAAAATCTTGTCCTCAGCAAAAGAAAGATCCGAAAACCATATCAACACACAACCATTTCAAACATGAAGACATGAAATTGGGAGATAAAGGTAGTACAAATATGGTGAGTTGACAACCCATCTTTTTTTGATAAAAAGTAAATTTGGATTACCAAGGTGTAATGTAAACCATACAAAACTTGAAAGTGAAAGAGACATCTCACTGATGTATCAACCTGAAATCAGCAAAAGAAGTATCTAAAAGTACCTTTTGTAAACAAACCAATTGGATTTCAGCCCTTGTGAAGTAAGTGGAGTATTATTTTATATACTCAAAATGATTTACACTATCTCTTTCCTATGAGTAGAGTACTATCAGGATAACAACTGGTTGCATGTTGATAAGTTTTCACCGATGGGCCCCCCCCCCCACCCGACCCCAAACTGTATTTTTTTAAGATGTAACATTAACAACTAATAAATTAGGTAATAAACTGCATTAAGCATGATTGGTTTGTAATTTGCACATTAATATGTTGGGTTACCCCACTAAAAATATCTACTATAAGTACAAATGCTATGCATGGTAAGGGCCTAGCAAAATAAAAAAACCAAACTACACAAAGCAGAAACTCACAAACAACAATGCCTTCATCCTCTCCTTCCATCTCTTCACCTCCTACGAAGGGAAAGGAAAATCAACCCCACCCTCCATTTAACTTCGGCCCATTTGCACCTATTTTGCACTCGGGAAGCTCGACCAGTCCCGGTCTCAGGCGCAAGAAGGAAACCACTCAAGCTGAGGGTGACGAAGACTTGGTAGATGGTCAGCCAATGACCGGGGAGGACCAACCAATGCATAAGAAATCTAAGCACCACTGTTCTAAGGCGCTAGACTTCCATTGGACCCTCGGTCAGTCCTCAAGGAAGAAGATATGCTCTGAACAAGCAGCGTCTTACATGGGTTTCGGGCAATACAACATGACAATCACTCTTAAGAGTGCCAACGAGGGAGACAAAGGGCTGTCCTTCATCATGGGTCATTACACCTCATTCCGTGTTCCCTACATGGTGTATGCTGAAGCTCTTGACTGCTTGCCTCACCAGATCATTGTCAAGCGGGTGAATGGTAAGGAGGTTCGCAGGCATGACACAGCTCCAGAGGTTGGTGTCGAGAACGGAGAAGTGCTAACAGTGGAGGGCATGGTGAGTGTTCAAAATAGATTTGGAATAAATATTATTGTAGTACTTGAATGCATTTTTTAGAATGGAAAAATAATTTAAAGTATCAAAATACCAACACTTGTTTAACCCTTGCTCGTCAATGAAGGCATGACCAGTAATAGTTATGTTGCATGTGGATTTGTACAATTAGTCGTTTTTATACAAATGTTCATTTGTGTGCAAATTCATATTCATCACTATCTGCTATTATATTTTTAAGATGTGACTAATAAAAGTACAAAGTAGTGGGTGAATATTATAATATAATATGTTTATGAAGCTTTGGCCGAATCATAGAAGATATTAGATTATTAGAAGGCTTGCTGTCAATTGTAGGAGGTGTCTTTTTTCCTTTGACAAACGTGAGGGCAATGCTGTTGCTCATCTTTTGGCTAAACTTAGTCAAAAATTTTAAGGAGTTATGTGTTTGGGTGGAGGATTACCCTCCTGAACTTTCGCAACTTGTAATGGCATATTGTGTTTTATAATATTTCTTTGCCCTGTGTGGCTTCCTCGTAAAAAAAAAAAAAAAATATAAAAATTGTTGATGAAAAATTTACATTTATGGGACAAACTTTATAACTAATAATAAAAGTTCCAATTAGTACCAACTATCAAGTAATATATTTATTTTTATGTTAAAAGATGAAAATATTATGTCAAATCGGAAGAGAAATCATATCAGATTTCATAAATTCAAAATTTTTATAAGTATAAATTTGTTTGTTAATGCTGTAACTACATTCTACTTGTTAGTAGATGATATGTAACCCCCAAAATTATATATTACATGCACAATTTTAAGATAAAATTCTGGAATGTTAAAAAAGTCTGTAAAATTGGAAGAAGTTACACATCAGATTTCATACATTAATATTATTTAAATTTTTACTATGTTTGTTAATGCTCTAACTACAATCTACTTGATACTAGATGTTTTGTGACCCCCAAATTTAAATATATCATGCACATTTTAAAGTTAGAATTCTGGAATTTTTACATTTTTAAGTACAAATTTTGGAATGTTGACATTGATTATGTGTCATTTTTCCAGGACCCGGAGTTGAACACAGACACAAGGGTGAAGGACATCACCATCCGCCAGTGTGTCGATGTAAATCCGATGGTGCTGCACTTGAAGGCACCGTTGACACTCACTATGTACGAGTTGTACGATGCTTGGGCTGAGTATGTTAAATGTCACAGCAACAACTTCATCCTACTCTACAACATGGAGGACCTCCCAAGACATGGAACAGTTGCAGAAGCCAAGATCAAGAACGGAGGCACACTCTTCTGTCGTGTTGGGTCACAACCAACACTTTCTGAATGAATGTCGCAAGTGAAGATGGTGCATGACAAGATTAGAAATGGAAATATTTTGGAAGAAGTTGTAGTGATCGGTCATAAGGATTGGCCCTTTTGCTTGTGAATATCAATGGCTAATCCTCTACTATCTCGACTTACTTGCATGCACCATAACTTGCTAACTTAGGTTGTTTATGGCGTCAAAATTAGTATCTTTTGTAAGTGGATAGCATATGGCATGGGAAGGAGCCTGAATATGGCATGTCATATGCATTATTGGCAGTTGTCTTTTGGGATAAACATTTCCTCTGAGCTTACATTAGGTTTTTGTAAACAAACAGTTCAATTTCTGCCAATAAATGAAACAAAAAATTTGATGCCATGCCTAAGTACATTGTGCTATATATTGCATCTCCTAGATTTAAATGTTTTGGGTAATTTTATGTGTTTTTAAGTGCTTAGGAATTTTAATTGTTACAACTAATGAATAATGGGAAACATTACAACCCTCAAGTTTTGAATGGCATTATATGCAGTTTAACGATTCATGTTGCTCCTTTGCAACTTCCCAACTAACAATAATTGTGGCTAAATACATAATGCAAAACAATCAGCACGAATACTTTTTAACTAACGGTTTATTCAAACAAAACAAATTACACAAACACAATTAACCCAAAGCAAAATTAACAATCTATTATTGTTGAGTGCAAATTAAAATATTACAATAATAAGAAAACAACACAAACGTAGAGATACGCAAGCAAAGACTACTTATCGGCCGCTTCATCATCAGAACACACACACTCATCATCCCTCGCGTCACGTGGGTGCTTCTCACCATAGGCCACATCCAACACCTGCAAATTCATTATTCGATTAAAGGATCTGCTCATAAAATGGATTCAAAATATTACAACAAACATGGTGCTTAGATTTTTTACCCCAATACACCCYAAATCACCTTCCGCCGAAAACCTATCGGCATCACAAGCATTCTTCAGCAAATCAGAACACCATACCTTCACACGAGGSCTACTACCCCAACATACTGGATTTCTATTCAACCGGTCAACATAAAAGATCTGCCAATAAACAAAATAACATTTTACGACAACATAAATTAACCGCACTACATAAATAACTTTTGTTGTTAACCAATAAAGCAAAAAAATATAWACACTTACAGCTAGGAATAAAGTGCAACCACCACACCCCACAGCAAAACCATGGTTATCGAATCTCTTAGCAAAACGCGTAACTCCAGCCATCAACTTATCAAACACCAACTTACACCAATTATATTTCCTCGGATTTCCAACACAGCTAAGTGCAGGTACCAATTCCTTAGAAAAACGGTTGCACTGCGTGGGACAAAGGACCAACTCCAACGCCACAAGTAGGAACAACATCTTAAATTCCATAACCTCATCAGCCTCAAATTTTGACATAATCCTACTAACAAATAGGGGTAGCCCAAGAATTTTTGGTCACAACTTTGCTTTTCTCCCACAACAAAGCTACACTCTTCACCATATTTCATCTCAAAATCAATACCTTCTGCCTGAATTCCTGATTTCTCAAGCTCCTAGAACAACAACCTCACCTTAGGAATTCCCAAAACCCATCGAACTTGATTACAAGACAACGGAATTTAACCCCCCCACATTCAACATCTCATTTCAGGATCTACTCGAGTCATCAGCCAATAGCATAGCGATCTAGCAAACGCAACCCTACAGTACAACAAACCTCCAAACCCCATCTCCTTAACCAACTTTTCCTACAATCATCAAAGGATTCGCAAATCTACCAACCTTCTTCTAACCTAAAACTACATTAGGCCTTCTGCAAACCAGGACAAATGTTAACAACAATAGTGCCTTGACTACATGCGCATCAACACTATCCTAATTTAAACTTAAAGCTGACGACTCTAAAGCTTCGATAACATCATCATTCTACCCAGCTGTTTCACCAACTAACCCCACTCTGGTAATCAGAACACCTCTAAAAAATAGAACCAAAGATATTCACATTCTACTGCATCGGACATTCAACAAACAACTATTAACAATTAAACATACAGATTATGTTAATTAAAGTTCGTATCACTTTCCTCCAATATTTACTTACTCCGCTTCGCTAATAGATCGACGTAAACATATAGGGACAGAATAACCTCACACATTGTTCACTTTGGTCATCGACACTGGGAGTGATTCAGGTCATCTGTAAACGCATGCCAAAGGAGATCAACCTGTCGCATCACTTGTCATCTGAACATACAGTAAGTACACAAATTAATATCCGATCTACATTGAATACAACTTGTTTCACAACAGAAAATCGACTTCTCCAATATATGTTGATACACAACATAGAATTACATGCAAACTCAGCTAATCAAACTTACTATAATTCGAAAATACACAAAAATTTTCAACATGGTGGTACCTATGACATTCAATAATCACAAAATTAAGTTAAACATATCAATTCATCAAAAAATGAACCTAGAAAACAATATGAAATCAATTTCCAATTAGACATCAACAAATGCAATCAACAATAAGGCAACAATCCGCAAAATAAATACAAAACATAACAATTTTACACAGCAACAAATAGAAGTACAAATTCGATGAACCAAAAACCCAAATTAATTCAACAAAATGGTCAATGTGCATTAAGACACAACATATACCAAAACAAAATAATCAGGAACAGTACTCAACGCATACCTCAACAGAAAGGAAAACCAAAAAAATCGAATACATGCACCATTGCTGCAAAGGAGACGTGCGAAAGAAGAACAGGGGAACTCAAGGAGATCACAGCATTCGATATGTTGGAGGACAAACTAAAAACAAAGAAATGGAGTGAAATAAACTGATATGAGAGGCAAAAAGAAAATTCCAATAAAGGAACCAAACTTACCATGGTCAACATTATCCGATTTTTTTGCTTAACGGTTTTTCCCAAAAAAGGCATTGATGGGTAACGGCACAACTCACTGCAGTTACATAGACCAATTAATGTGATGTACAACAATGCCTTGGACTCATACTAAAGAAGTAATATCCCTAACTGAATATTACCTAAAATACTCCTTGGTCCGATATACATAAGTCTTATCTTTCTTCAATGTCTAGAATTTGCCTTAGGGAAATGAGTGTACCATCTCCGACAATAAATTGAGTTTTCTTTAGGCAACACTCCCGCCATCTCTTGGTTATTGTTGTGTTGCGGAGATGGGATCATCAAGTTACCATCCGAACAAAGCAAACGCGACGGCTCGTCTTCGTAGGGGATGAGGGCTTTTCCCAAATAGATTGCTATACAACCTACAATTGGCTTTCAATTAATTGATTGGACAGACAGGTGTATTGAGAGCGTATTCGGAGATGAAGGAGATCTGTGTTGTAGTTGTTGAGTTGTTAGTTGTTGTTGTTGTTGTTTGGGTGGTTGACAAATCGCATCAATGAGAATGACTTGATGACTTCCTTCTTCCATTGTCTTTCAAAAAAGAATATATAAGAAATAAAACGAAGGGAATTAATTAAGGAAGGAAGGAAATAAGGAAGAAGTGTAGTGCATGTAGGAGTACTGTTTGAAAGAAAAGCAGAAGAGGGTTATTGCAGTTTTATAGTTGATTGAGAAGAACTGATTAATAAAAATGCTGAAAATTGAAAAATGATCTGATTAATTATGTGAATGATATGTCATGAATTTCTTGACTTCACATTTGAGATGGATGTTTAGATTTGACTAGCTGGAGAAGATGATACATAATTGTCTACGAACATGCAAACATCAAACATATGCAATTTTGGGCGCCTATTACTATCAAGTCTATCAATATCACTACACTACTGTCCAGTCTTTGTATCTAGTCTAAATCTCGTAAATTACTTTTTTTGGGTAATTCCATTTCGTACCATTGTTTTGTTTTTATTTCAAAAAATACCACTAAGTTTATGTCCTTTTCCATTTGATATCATTATATGCTTGGAAAATATGAAGTATTTCAAGGCTACCCATACTTTATTCTTCATTATTTATCGACTAAAAGCTTTACAAATTAAACAAGGACCCATTGGTGAATTCTTTGAGTTGCGACTCTAAAATAATCTATATTTGCCGAACATTTTACACTTCAATGGTATCAAATGGAAATGTCATAAACTCGGTGGTATTTCTTGGAAGAAAAACAACGATGGTATGAAATGAAATTGTCAAAAATTCAATGGTACGAGATGGAATTTTTCTACTTTTTTTTTATCATGAAACTAAAGTACACAAAGCCGTATTCATTTTTCTAAGTAGCCCGATTAATTAGGTTAAATTGCACTTTAACACCTTTGCTTTACCATTTTTTGTAAATTACCACCTTGTTTTTTAATTATTTTACTTTTTTAATTACTACCTCTACTTTGCTAATCTTCTTAAGTTTCCACTTCTTAACCCTTTTTTTATCACATTTTCGGTCACAAATAGAGTAAAACAAGTTGGTAATTTACAAAAACATGTAAAGTAAAAGCGGTTAATACAACCTATTAATTATATAAAAATTAAAGAGTGGCTACAATAATATTCAATAACTTTAAATTTATTAAGCAACTTTTGTCGAACTTAATTACTCTCATAATTATTATTTTATGTTTGCTAATTTAATATGAAGTTTGTAGGATGAGTAAGAAAAGAAAAGGAGTATGAACCAATTTGCACCCAAAAACCCTAAAAAGCTACGGCAACGAAGGATGGACATGGACTTGAGTCCTGAGTCAAGTTTATATAAAAATACGGTCTTGAATTGGGTGCATAAACATATGAACCGTCCACTGTACTCTAATGAGTAATGACTAATTGACTAATTGACTATATTGTTCATATCCATGTAAAAACGTACAAGTGTATATACAACCAACGCAACGAGCGTCGCGTCATTCTCGTTCCAAATAACTTTCTTTCTTTTAGTATCCTCGAAATTTCCCCCTTTCTCCCCAAGGAAGAAAAACATCAGCTTATGTATTCCGGCATACTCATGAAACCACACTCGTTAATTAATGATTAGATGATCCTATACACATTTCACACAATCACACGTGCGAAATACAATAACATCCATCCTGTTATATATTAAGGTGGTCAGATGGGCATGGGTCGTGCAGCCTGCAAGACTCGTCTCTAGACTGGTRGTACCTACTATATGGGTCAGATGTAACGTCGTGTCGGGCTCATGTCAAATTTTAAAAGTGTGACCTATGTCCAGCTTAGTTCATGTATCGTGTCGTGTTGGCCGTGCCAACCCATGTGCCTCGGGTATAATTCTTTATATTTTATATATTTCACTAAAACGAGCGAGCATGCACATTTGCAGGCTAACCCACGTGGTCGTGTGGGACTCTCCTGTCAATTTTTAAAAATGTTGTCCACAGTCCATTAGCTAGTACGTTTGTTATATCGTGACGTGTTGACAACAGGCTCGTGTCAGGCTGTCAGCTCGTGTCATGTCGTGTTGGCCCTCGTGTCGTCCCGAGACTCCCGACCTGTGCATAGTTCTAAAGTTCGTGTTTGTACGTTTATTTTTTCTATTCTTGTATGTGACTTCAAATTAACAAGTTGGGTCACTGACTATGTTAGAGGTAATTTTTTACTGACTTTTAGTAGTGTTACTTTATTTCTTCACTCTTTAGTTTATCACCATTTAATTAGTAATCTGCTTATCATAATAGCTTATTAAACAATTAAGCTTTCACTAATTTATTTGTGATGCCATTTTAGTATTTATATTTTTGTTAAGTGAATTATTTATTGTTAGTAAATCATTCCAAAGGCCCAAGATTCATGTTATAGGTTAATTCATTAATCTGCTTTTTACATAAATGCAACAAGAAAATTAAATAAAAGACAGTGCCATCATAACTAATCATCGAGCAGCGAACGAATTGAGTACGCACTTACAAGATGACACTAAAAATGGAAGGTAAGAGACACCATGAAGAAATTAAAATCAACTTAGTTTACTTTCATAAATAAAATTGGTTTGATGTTTACATTCAGAAAATGCTTCCGAGAGGTTTGATTATAAAAAGCTAATTTCATTAATTAGAAAGGAAAGGTGTAATATTTATTACTAATAGGCCGACTATGAGATGATGTCCCCTCGTTAAAAGAACCATGTATCCCTTAATGAAGTTTTTTTAAAATATGCAATTATAGCCTAACTTACCCTATTGTTATATGTAATTAATGAAAATTGCATTATTATGTGGTTTATGAAAAATTAATTAATCAATATTATCCCACTCGATTGAACATATATCTATACTTTTTGATTTCAATCGTGTTTATTCAAATATATATTCATTTAGATTATTGTATTTTTTATTAGTATATAAGACATCTTAAAACTATGATTGAGTATACATTAAATATATTCTATATTGATGCAAGTTGCACAGTTTAGAACGCACGCGGCAGCCGTTGCACTATATACTAGTTTTTTGCAACCGAGGACTGACTAAATTTGTGCAAGTAGTAAATTGTGAAGCTTTGTATTTTTTTTAATTTGCTTTGATTTTTTTTGATGGTTGTAATGAAAATTTTACAATATAAGAATAAACCAAATTCTAAACAATGTTAACTTGCCTTCAACCCGTCTAATTACCCTACTGTTTAAATTAAATAAACAAATTCATCAAAAATATTACGGAATACTCTCTATATTCATACCGCTTATTCTTCATCTCCAATATAACGTCTCATATAATTGTTTATCTAGTTTTCTACTCCTCCTAGTCCCTCCCCACTCCCCACCTAAACTTAGGGCTTTTTATACATCGTTTCTTTTCAATTCGTGGCGACGGTCAGCTTCGTATTCAGTTCAGCTTCACCTCAATTAAGACAGATATTTTGTAACTAATTTGTTATTACGATAATGATAATATAATCTTGACAATAATAATGATCATTACGATAATGACATGATATAAAATGATAATAAATAATATATAATATAGTGTCGAAGTAACGTTGTAAATAATGATAAATGAAGATATAAATGTAAAACAAAAAATAATAAAGAATTTAAGTTTACGTGTGATAATATAATATTAATCACCACAATTTCAAGTTTGCTTTCTCGTTCCCTTTTGTTTGTCCGTTTCCCGAATGAAATTTCTAATGTTTGTCGTCTTATTTGGAGATTTTTCTATTTTTATACTTTTAAATTTATCACCTTTTCATGTTAATTGAACCATTTATTATTTTTGTTCCATTATTTTACAGTATCTAGATTACTCCCATAATTCACTTTCCAATACACATTTATTAATTTTTCTTCTACTACATAATAAAGGTCAATAACCCTTCTTTTCAACTAAGAATTTTATATTAACACATTTTATTTATAAGATTAGATTTTTTCTTAATTCTCCCCTGACTTTAAAGAGCAAACAAAAGGAACGAGGAGTAATTATTTAATATAGTAAATATATAATCCAAATTTATCATATCAATCATAGTACAATATTAATCCCTGATTAATATTATCACAAATATAATATTTAAATTAGGGTTATATATTATCCAAGGCATGCTTTCCGTATTATTAATAATAGTTAATTTTATCAAGTTCAATATTAATTCAGCTAAATATTATTTCAAATTCATCCAAGTTAATATTATCCATGTATTATATTAATCTAAGTTAATATTTAACCAGTTTAGTTAAATATTAATCAAAATTATTATTAATAATATTAATATTAATCCAAAGTTAAACATAACCTAGTTAATAGTTTAATATACATCCCAAATTGATACATAAATAGTTATAATGATCTTAATTCAATTACTATATGTGTAAATAGTTTATTTTATTCTCACAGATATATCTAAGCTCCAAAGTTCATATAATTACTCCTCCTTCTCCAAATTCAATGCATAATGAAAGTGGATCTTAATCCTTGTCAGTATGAAGAAATGAATATAGTCAAGTGTGAGATCGTTGTCGTACAATGTAACAAATAGTTTAGATTAAATCTTATTTTCAACTAGTGTGTGTGTATGTATATCTAAGTATCTGTTTGTCACTTGTGCATTGACAAACGTGTAAAGTAGAAGTGACAAGAATTTAGTGAAACAGAGTGAGTATTTTAGTTCTAAATTCAGTTTGATTCAGTTCAATTAAGCTATGTTCAGTTCAATTCAGTTGATTTCAGTTAATATAAACGAACCTTTAAGCTTATATACGGAGTATACAAAAACAAGAAAGGGAAATTCTAAATTATACCCTTGTAGTATAACATTTTTAAGTTGTACCTAAGGTTTTMAGACCTTCTTAACTATACCCATAAACTATCAATCATTAATCAATTGTACTCTCTCCTATTAAAAAACTAACCTTGGTTAAATTTAAAATCATTGTACACCATACTATATTTCAGTATCTCTTGTCAAAAAAAAGAAAACAATTTATAGTTTTCCACTTTCTACTAACATTGACTTCTCCTCTGTTTTTTACTGTATAAAAAACAAAACATCAACATTGACTTCTCCACTAGTGTGGTGTGTGGTTAGAAACAGTGGATGGTTTTAGTAACACAACTTGCAATTCTTTTCAATAAAAACTAGTCTTTAGTCCGTGCTATGCACAAGTGAATTTTATTTCTTACATTTAAATATTATAATTGTCGGAAGTAATAATAGGTATAAATGATGAAATTGTAGTGATTTAATTAATTTTACTAATTTTACTAACCTCGGCTTTAATAATAAATTTTGATGTCATATTAATATCACAACTAGGGATGTTAATGAACCGAYCCTGCTTGAGTTCTGATCGAAGTTTTCACAAGTCGAGCCTCATCTGTGCTTGGCTTGAAAGCTCGCGAACAAGCTCGAACTATTATTTTATCTRTTTATTTAGCTTAATAATTATAAATTTAGTACTCCCTCTGTTCCCTTTTGATTTTCCTGTTTCCCGAAATGGAATTTCTAAATGTTTGTCTRGTTTGYAATTTTTTTCTATTTTWAACTCTAACTTTATACACATTTTCCATGGTAAATTGAACCATATTTATTACTTTCCATTCATCATATTAAATAAAAGTTTAACCACAATCTAAATTACTCACCAAAATTCACTTTCCAATACACATTTATTACTTTTTCTCATTATACTAAATAAAAAAATCTAACACTCTATTTTCAAGTAAAAAACTTATTAAATTAACAACTTCTATTAATTAAAGATTAGATTTTCTTAATTCTCTCTACGATTCCAAACAAGACAAACAAAAAGGGAACGGAGGGAGTAGTATACTATTGATAAGTGTAGACACTCAAAACTGTCTCCCCAAATTGAATAGTCAGTGATGCAAAGTACGATATTTRGTGATAGATTTGATTCCGAAAGTTGTGACAAAATTTACAAATTAAACCCATTTGCACGAATTGAATTAAAGTGGAGCTTGAAACCATACACCGAGGGTCCAATAATAGGTGGTAAATATTTATTTTAAGTTATTTTAATTATTTTCTATTTTTAGGCCTTCTTTCTTTAGTAATAGGATTTTTTAGAGTAACCTCTAAGGGTAATCTCTAATATTTCCACTTTTCATTTTATTCTTCTCGTTTTTTTGAGTTCACCAGTATTTTTAAATTATTTTTCTAATTTTTCTTTAATTTTTAGTTTTATAAAATAATTTTCGAAATAAATAAAAACTGAAATTCCGAGAGAYATCTAGAGGGGATAATTCGYAATGTTCTAGAAGAGTAATCTTGATCTCCAGGGAAGTCAAGATCTGGATCTAGGATATTCTCGGACTGTAGATTAGATCTAGAAAATAAGATGCAAAAAAATCCCAAAAATATCAGACGAAATAAAGATAGGATTGGAAGCGTATATGCACTGCCGACGTGGATTGCCACGTGTCAAGAACATATAAACGCTCCAAGAAAACGTATATATGCTCAACACGAGCGTATATACCCTCCATACAAGCGTATATACGCTTGCTTTGCTAACTTTTTTTTCGTTTACGCCTATAAATACATACACTCGGTGCTTATTTGATCATCAACTACGATCAATGAAATACAAAAATACTTCTTGTTATACATGCAATACAAAAACTCTCAAAAATCTCTCTTCTCACACATTCAATCCACAAAACACAAATCACTCACAAAAACCCAAAGTTCTCGAATTCCTCGCAACTTTCGGAGTCGCTTCTTTGCGAATTTAGGTACAAATTCTAAGCCTATTCAATCTAATTTTCTCTCTTCTTTTTATTGTTCATATTGACTAACATAATACATTGAATTTTGATTGAATCGCTTTTGGTTTTCAATATGTAAATAACTCTTCTTTTCCTTTGTTCTTTTTATCATCACAATTATTTAGGATTAATTCGTTGTCAGATGTGCATAATCAATCTATTATTGTTGTATAAGCTGCATTTGTTTTGGAAGCTGAGAACTTTTTGATATTCTATACACATGATTCATTTGAGAATTGTTTTCATCTAGTTTTTTGAATAGCTGGAATTCAAATCGTCAAGTGGAATTGTTATAACTATTTGAGTTATAATTTTGGTGGGAAATACTTATCTTTGATGCTCGTTGTAATCATTATGTCTCTTTGTATTGTTTATAGAACAGAGATCATTGAAATATTGTTGTGAATCATATTAAAGTCAGATAATTATGCGATCACTGTGATTTATTAAGGCTCATGCTGTATTGTAGTTTGTAGTTTAATGTCAAAGTGGTCAACGATATTAGGTTAGGTGGGTGATTATGGGGTATAAACTAATACGGTTTTAAAAACGCGCAAACCTTCGGAACCGGGAACCACACGAACAAGGAAATCTTGGTTTCGGGTGTTTTCAGTAAAACATTGTGGTGCGGGTTGGATGGTATTGAATAATTTTGAAATTTCGGTTTTCGGGTTGGGGGATGTCGGTTTGAAGGTCGGAGACCGAACTTCCAAGACGGGAAAAACCAGAACTTTAAACTGATAGACATAAAGTTGGCGCCATTTACTTAAGTGTAAAGGGGCCCAAAGCCCCGATAATTAATGTTAATAAAACCCCTAAAACGTTCCTTATCCGCCTGACCATACTATTCACTCACACGGTGTCTGGGTTTTTGTCCTCGAAATTCTTCCATGTAACAGCAATGTACTCTTCTTCTGCCGCTCTACTGTCACTTTCACTTGAGGAATTCTAAGTTCTATTGGCTTTCTGTGTTACTCTGTCTCACTCACTATAGTTTCATCTCTCTAGATGTCTGGGAGACGTTTATCGTATCATGGCTTATCGATTTTTATTCGCCTTCCGGAATCTTCTATTCTTCCTAAGCTGCTATCATTTTTTCGACGGTCTAGCTGTTTGGTTCGGCTATGAGATCGTTCCGATCCTCGATACTGCCTAGCCTTCCTCAGAATCTGAAATCTGGGAAATCTGAATTATCACCAGTGAAATGTATAGCTTCAGATATACTCGGAGTTCTGTATAATGCATTGAAGTTAGAATTAACTGTTTTTGTTAAGTACAATATGCTCGTTATATGTGCCTGATTTTTTGGGGGTAATTTAGTGTTGGATTTTAAAATTGTCTGGTCTAATTTGTTTAAAACATATTTTGTCGAATTAGGGTTTGTCGATTTTGATCTATATTTGATATCGACGAAGCGTTTGTTGGTTGATTTCTCCGATGACAGGATGGACTTGCTTTGCTTTTTAGTTGTACCATTTTGTGCTGCCTTGCCTTTTGTAATTCAAGTTTAGGTTGGTGGCTGTCTTTGCTATGTGATATTCGCGTCTTGCTTTTGTTGGACCATTGTTCATTCTCTTTTGTTGATTGTAATATTTTATACAAAGTAGTATGTATGTTACTATGTTGATGTTGGGTTGTTGTTGGTTATTGACTTAGTTGATTGTTTGGGGATTGTTTGTAATATTGTAATATTCACTATTTCAGATTCACAGGATGTTAAATAAGTGTTTTGGCTTTGTTGCTTCCTATTAAATATATATGTTTGTTTTAGAATAAGTAAGAGCAGGTTTGTGGGCGAAAAAAACGAGATTTAAAATTCGGTTTGGTTTGGACTCAAAGTCTAAAACCGAATTTTCGGTTCGTTTGGTTTGGATCGAACTAAATTTGGTTTGGATTTGGAGCGAAAAATCTAAAAACCGAAATAATATGGTTGGATTTGGAGTTGGAAAAACGAACCGCACACCGAAGTTTCACCCTAGTGGGTAGATGCATGTATAATAGAAACTCACTTTTGTAATAGATTTGGGTTAGATACGCAATTTCTAAGAAATATATTGCCATGTTGTTATGTATTCAATGAATTTAATCGAATGAAATTACAATGAGACTGAGTAGAGGCCGTCCACTATGTGGGCGATATTTGGGGTCAAAAGATATTAGTTGTCACCATGTCTACAACCCACGAGCTAGTTACTACTAGACTTAATATGGGCCATTTATTTGGCACTAATATTCAGGCGTCCGTGATAAATCTTTTATACTGGTAGTGTGGCGTATCCCTTACTGGATAACATTCCCCCAAGCGCAACGTCCGTGCAAGTTCTTATGGCTGCAAAGCCCATAAACACAATCGGCGGTAGTGGACAGGCCTGCGAAGCGCCATGCCTACAATTAGAAGTTTTATAGTATAAAAATAGAAAATTATGTAGGCTATTTATTAACTATTATATGTTTTTAGAAGTCATTATATTTTTATAGATTTCGAACTCCAATATAGCTTTAATGTATATTGAACTTGATTTTCAAGGGTCGAAAAAGCTCGAGGCTCGGCTCGGCTCGGCTCGGCTCGAGCTCAAGGATATTCGTCTCGAGCCGAGCTCAAAATATTCAAAGTTCGGCTCGGCTCGTTAACACCCCTGGCCTTATCACAACCTGCTTTATTTGGATATTTTGAGCTAATATGTCAATAACCACAACGGCCACATGCTACCTAAACCTAATATACTAAGCTAATCACATAAACCATAATTCATAAATCATTCCTTCTTTCAGGAATAATTAATTTTCCTATGGAGTAATACTTTTCACGTCTTCATTTAGTTTTACAGAAGCCGCAACAGTACAAGATTACTCCATGAAAAATATATTCCTAGCTAATAAGTAGTCACCAGTTCACTTCATGCGCTTTACATACTAAAGACCACAATAAAAATAAATAAATAAATAAATAAATAAATAAATAAATAAACACTAATTGCATTTCTACATTTCTACAAGAAACATTTAGGGTGTACATACATATATACTACTTTGCATATGGTTAGATAACTCTAAAAACTATACCTTCAACACAATATAAAATGGATATTATTTTAAAACACACTATTGCACATCTTAACAAATCAACCAAAGTACATGTTTATTTGAGGTGTAATTCTAAATTGCACACTATGATTTGATTATTCCTAGTACACTTTATTCAAAGTATTACAATCACACTATGATTTGATTATTCGAAGTGTAAGGGGTGGAGGAAGTGAATAAATTAAAATACCACGAGTATATTTGCAATTTAAAGTTACGAACTAAAATTTATTCTGTCCAAATTTTTTATATTTTTTCTAAAAATTTGCATTCTCAACATGAATAGAATCATATATTCATATTGTAAGTAAAATGTAGATAAAATGAACCAAAAAAACAAAGTATTCTGCCATTAATAATTTTTCTTGTTTTCCTTTCGAGTTCCTCTTTTGCTTTGATGAAAAGGAAGTTAAATATGGGGGGCGTTAAAAACATAATGGTGAATTATGATAGTCAAAAAAAATGTGTGGAAATCAGATTGAAATAACCATGCTGAGATGAAGTCGGCTTTAGGTGTCTTTTCGTTGAATGTTGGAATATGGGTTTTTTTTTTGATGCAAAGCCGGTCAATTACATAAAAGAAAACAGGGAGATACACGTCTTCTCCTTGAGATCAGGTCAACCACATCAGGGGGTGGACATCAAGACAAGCATTACCATTTGCATTCAAAACAAAGGAGCATCAACTCTAACAATTTTAGCCAAGCATCAGCTAGAATATTGTGACCCCGATGAATGTGACATAGCTTCAGCCTCGGAGCTCTCAGCAGCAGGTCCCTGCAGGAACAATCAAATTAGCCAAAGCATCAGTGAACGAGATAGGCACAGTCAAGCGATGGATAGCTTCCAAAATCAGAAACAAGCAACACATCAGGCCATCCATGGTGAACCACAAGGCTTAGAGCCTCCAAATAGCCCAAGCTCCGCAGCAAGGAGAAACACAGTCTCCTCCCACCAAATCCTCACCCAACCTGAGCTATCTCTCAAATCCCAGCAATCCCAGAGGTATCATCAGAAATAAAGAAGCATCCGTGTGAAAACCATTGAGTGCCCCCAAGATCCTATGAGAGGGAGCGCGCATAGCAAGGAGCATTCGGACCCCCTAGAGTGAGGAACTCCCAGCTAGATCTTTCACTCTCCCGGAGGACCACGGCACAAGGCTTAAAGTGTGCCTGAAGACCAGACATTCCTTCTAAGCCACATATGCAAAGAGTGAAAGCAAAGAAGACTCTCCAAGGAATTGCTAAGAGAAGAGGCAGATGTTTCAGTTTTTGATAGCCAATCCTGAATAGGAGTAGCCGGAAGGGTATCCACATGCAGGGCTGCCAGATCTCCGAGCAGCTGGGCCATTCCGAGTAGATGGTTAACATCTCTATTGCCATGGAGCATGAGGGCATAAAGGAGAGGGGATGATATGTCGCGTCGCCAAAGCAAATTATGAGGCAGCCTATCAACAATACTTGCCAGAGAAAAACTTCAACTTCGGAGGAAGCAGAAGCGCCAGATCCAGTGAAACTCACTTCTGAGTATTTCTTGGAACAAACTGAGAGCCGCCTTGAAATCAAATTTGTTCTTCCAAGAGAGCGAAGAGAAGAGATAGTCAGGGTGACACAGAATCAAGAACTGGTGTATGCTGTAACAGACACGGGGGCCAGGGAAAGATAGGCAAGTAGGATCAAAAACACCCCTAGGGAAAGCCTCCCCACAGTAAGCTGGTCTTCCCCTTCCTGCAAAGGACTCAATGGAGCCTCATGGACTCTCCGCCTCACCTGTCAAACAAAAGCTCGTTGAAGCCCATGCAATCCCATGCTCAGACTGCCAAAAAAGTGTCCCAACCCCGCCCATGGCTTCTCCAGATGTGAGAGCCATTTGAGAACGAGCAGAATCCAACGCCCCACATACTTGGCTTTAAGACTGCACAGCCAAGTTATCCCTTTTCAAGCCACTCCCACCACATTTCAGGTAAAGGCTTGTTCAGCTGTCTGAACACCTAAGGCTAACCCCCCTCATCCTTAGCCTTCGCCATCCCATGCAACTCACCAAGTGACACCCTCTGCTCCGTACTTTCCCCAAATAAATTTTGCCACAAAGCATTCTTTGTCCAACAGTGGAGGGGAGCTTCAAACATTGCATGTAGTAATTGGATGGAATTCAGAACCGCCTGCACCAGGAACCTACCTGCTCTGGACAAACTATTCTCTTCCAGTTGGCTAGCTTGTCTTTCATCTTCTGGAGAATGAAGGAAGTATCTTTAAGAGTAGGTCTCGTCGTCAGCAGAGGGAACCCCAGGTAGGGATAAGAGAGGAAGATTCTTTATCCCATGGTAGACAGAAGAGATCCGGACATCACGAGGGTGTTTTGGGAAAACAAGATAGAGCTCTTCTCCATGCTGATGGTCTGCCCGAATACTACAGAAATAATCAAGGATGTTTTGGCAAAGAAAGAGTCTTCGGTGAAGCACGACCAAACAGTAGAATGTCATCTGCAAAGAGAAGATGCGAATGGGAGCCTGGTCTACCCATAAGGATGGTCCAAAGCTCAGACTGCAAGCATGGTGGATGAGTTGAGAAAGAACTCCAAGCAGATAATGAAGAGGTAGGGGAGAGAGGGTCCCCCTGCTAAGACCTCTAGGGATAGAAAGTATCAGTCTTCTGCCCATTGACCAGAAAGAAGAGAGATGGTGAGACACAGCTCATGAGGAGAGAAACTGTAGCAGCATCAAGACATAGTGAACCAGGCAACCCCGTAGAAAGCCCCACTCGAGCTTGTCATAAGCTTTCTCTAAATCAAGTTTGAGAGCAAAATATCCAGAGAATCCGTCTTCCGTTTGAAAGAGTGAAAATTCTGTGCTATGATAACATTCGTCTCTGTGCCTCTGCCCGGCAGGAACTATTCTGGTTTGGTGAGAGCGACTGGGTAGAGATTCCCTCAATCTGTTAGCCAAGATCTTTGCCACACTCTTGTAACAATCGTTGCATGAGATGACTGATAGGGGAAAGAGCTTTAATCGTTTCAGGACAGTTTACCTTGGAATCAAGGCAATCAAGTCTCATTTAACTCCTCTGGAATCTGCGAGAAAGAAGACATCTTGCACCAGTGACAGAATTCCCGTTGAATCACATCAGAATTCTTGTAGAAAAAGGTGTGAAAACATCCGGACCTGGCGCCTTGAAGGACCCATCTGAAAAACAGTTTCTCTGATCTCATTCAAGGAGGAGCAGAACAGATGCAGAGGTGTTAGTAGGAACAGAGAAAGGGGGCTTATCAACATCCCAGTCAGCGTGCAAATGGGAGGTGGTGAAGAGATTTTGGAATGCAGTCGAATGTGAGTACGAATGTCCTGCCCTCATGCAACTCCTCCCCAATCCAGTTTTCAGGGATAAATACGATTCCGGTGCTCCGCATAGTACAGCTTTATGAAGAAAGCAGGTATTACGCTCCCTTCCATACCAATCCACCCGAGATCTCATCATCAGAGTGTTCCTCCTCCCCTAAAAATGTGTAGTTCAGTGAGAGAGATGTCTTCCAGTAACAACAAGGAGTTCGGGGACGAAGAAGAACCAAGGCTTTCTGGATACCATCAATCGCGCAATCACTCTAGCCTTTCGCCTCCAGAGATTACCAAACACCCGCTTTATTCATCAGAACACGAGACCCAAATGCTTTAAGCTTTGCATGAAAAGGAAGGTGATGAGATAGCCAGAATCATGGAGTGTGTTTCGAAGGGGGTCAAAAACCACATTGGCTCAAATCGAAAACACCCTTTGAAGTTTCCTCGGGGATCCCAGAGATAAAAAAGGGGACAGTGATCCGAAGAGAGCCTCGGCAGGTGGGTAAGAGAACTGTTAGGGAAGCCTGGACCAATACAGACACCAAAGCCCTATCAAGGCGTTGCATCATAGGCCCCCTCGACATTTCTTAGCCCATGTATTTCTGGCCTTTAAAGCCCAAGTCATGCAAATCACAGTCACGAATACAGGGGTAAAGGCTCTCAAACGAAGCTTTTAGGGGCGCCCCCAAAACGTTCAGAGGACAACAGATATTGAAGTCCCCAATAACAATCCAAGGCAAATCCATAATAGCATCAAAGAACGTAAACATCCACATGTTTCTCGAGGCAAATCCACATTTGCATACAAAGCAGAAACAAAAAGTGTGATTGAGTACTGCAGGATTCCATGATACTTGCGCGACATTTAGTGACTTCCAAGGAACCATAGAAGACTTCCAAAGAACGAGAATGCCTCTGAAAACCAGGGCTCCACATTTTCAACTTTATCAAATGGCAGCTTCCAATGATCTCCATAGCATTGCCCTGCAAACTTGAGTCTCCGAGATAACAACAAGACTCGGAAGGTGTTGTTGGACATATCAAACGCATATTTGAGAGGAAAGTCATCGAGCATTCCCCTTTGCGTTCCAGTAACAAATATCATATCAGGGTTGTGTGCAGAGGATTTCCACGTCCCCACGTCGTCCTCCTGTCGGCAATAAAGCAGCACCACGTTCTTACCTTGTCGAACACCAGGCGCGAGGAGTTGGGCTGATTGTAAAGGCGATTTGGTTTTCGGTTGTCGGCTACTCCTCTCGTGCCCACACTACTTCATCTCATCCGCCACTCCCTGCGCACTGTTACAAACACTCCTAGGAAGTCCACATTCCCCGGAAGGTGACATGCGACTGAAATTGGCACTTGTGAACACAAGTCGCCCTGTGGCAGCAGGATTGGGGGATCCAGTATCGGGGCTAGAAATGGGGAACAATCTCCGTTGCATTCATTTCTCAGCTGTTCATTCCCAGTAGAAGAGTAGTTGGACTACCATCGCATACCGCAGCCCAGTAGAGACGGCAGTTGCCGGAACAAGACAACCCGTGAAGTATCGACTTCATCTCCCCACCGAGCTGGCGCCATGTGAGGAAGAGATCATGTTCCTCAGTATCTCCGGTGGCACAAAGTTCAAGTACTCTATTCTCCGGCAAGTCCCGTCTCCGGCGGCTCGCCTCCAACAGAAAATCCAGGTGATTGGGGTTCATGTCTCCGATCCTAGGCGAGGTGGGAAGGGACCTTGTAAAAATGGTCTGCCAACTGTATCAGCCGCGGTGGGGAGGCGGCGACCCCGAAGGGGACGAGACGGAGATCGGTTGCGGTTCGCCATCAACAAGTTCGGAGTTTAAAGCCTCGAAAGGATTTTTTGCAAAGAAGCTTTTACTCAAAAAGTGAGTCAGTGGGTTTCTGATTGAAGGAAACCTTCATAAGAGGGAGAAAGAGGCACGTGATATGCAAGCCTCCTCACTAAACTTTGCCAACTTGTTGCATTGACATAGTGGTTGATTCAAAATTCGAATCTTCGGGCTTCTGGGCCATTTTGTCGGGCTTCTGGGCCATTTCCTGGTTTGCTTTGACTTCCTCTCGGTGAGTCACACGCCACTTCCCGCTTGCGGCTCCTTAGCCAGCCTGTTTCCCTTCGAATCCGCCGGCTTCACCCGTCTAGTACAAGACCCCAAGTATGTCCGTATGACTTACAGAAACGGCAAATTTTGAGTTGTCCTGAGCCACTATGCGTTGTCTGATCGAGCATCCAGATAGCCTCCGGTATGGGGGAGTCTAAATCGATCTGAACGCACAGTCGCGCAAAGCGTGTCCGATCTCGCTGCTCCGTACGAACGTCAACTCTACAAACGCCCAAGACAGTTACCCACCTCCGTCAAAATCTCTTGTCTACAATTCCACCGGTAGCTCCGGCAGTGTAATCCACACATGGCTGAATCAACTCGAGCCTCGACGGCCTAAAGCCGGTTCACACCTTAAGGTACAATGGGTACCCCGCCACCAGCCATGGTCCCCGTCAATACTCTACCATGTCTCCTCCGTCACAAAGATAGGATGAAGAAGCACGCCCAGGCCATTTTCCATTGCCCAACACCTTAGTGTTGTACTGAGCTGTTCGTGAAGGAAAGGAAAGCAAAAGTCTCCATACGCCTTCCAATCAGAGATTTGGCCAAATGTGAGCAAGTTCCACACTTTTTTTCTCATCCAGAGGTATAAAAGACCTCCTTGTCAGGGCATCGACGCCGGGGCGGTTGAGCAGACAAACGGGCGGTGAGAAAGAGACTTACCGTTCTCCAGATCGCCCAGAGTCGGATAACACCGTCGCGAAGGAACGGTTCGCCTGACCCCGCGGTCAGGTGGTTGTGGTGGTGGTAGTAACGAGTTCAGTCGTGCCGCCTGTTCACCGTGTCGGACTCACTTCTCCCTGCTTCCCTTCTCCTCCTCTCTCTTCGATGCATCACCTGTTACCCTACTGGAATATGGTGTTTATGATAGAAAAAATGGGATCAGATTTTAACATATGCTGAGATGAATAACCTTTAACCTTTAGGTACCTTTTCATTGAATGTTGGAATGTCATTGAATAAATTTAATATTTTTAAGAGTTTTAATTTTCCTGAAATATTCTAAGGGCGTCAGGTTTAAATTATAAATTAAGCAGGATAGTCAATTTTAAATATTAGCTAGATAGATAACGGCGGATGTTCGTCAATTATGCTTGTATGTATTAACTTCATGTATGGAGTTAAAGAGGAGATGATGAGGGAGACCATATTGTTGCCATGAATATAGCTAAAGGTGAAAGGGACGACCAATTCTATTATTCCTAATATGTAATTAAGTCTACGTTTTAATCATCATAACACAAAAGTATTTCTTCATCTGTATTTCATGATGTTATTCTTTCCTAAAAAAACTTGGAGTTAGAATGTTCACTTTCTAGCTAGTTTTGTCATATTATTTCTCTTCAATCACATGTTTCTTTTTTTTGATGGAAATTTTATCCCTCTACTCGGTCTACCTTTCCCTACCTAATTTACATTGGAGTCCACAATATAAAAATGTAATTTTATTAACATCGATTAAAAAAGAGGATTTATAACTAGTGGATCAAATATATATTATCACAAATACATAGTCCGTCTCTAAGACACTTTCTCATTTTTTATAATTGCAAAGGAAATTTTCCAAAAAAAAACAGAAAAAAAACTATCTTTTATACAATATTAGTTTAAGTCTTACTCTCCCTCTGTTCTTGAAAATCTGTCAGTTACTGTTCATACTTCGCTTCTCAATGCATGTTTTGTATCGTTTATATTTTAGTTACACATTTTGAGAAAAATTGTAACCAATTGATATTAAAAATCTATTAATTAGTACGATCAAACAAGACCACATAATATATTTAAAACTATACATTGATAATTATTTTACACAAGAATTCTCTTCACTTGTGAATAGTAAAATAAACGGGTGTGACATGAACTTCATGGAACGGAGGGAGTAGTCAAATTAATCGTTAAATGACAACCCTCTAGGTGTTACGTAGCCACCTTGTATAGCAACCATGAAAAGTGAGGAGAATGTATGTTGTATGAGGACTCGCGGAACATCAAATGTATACCCAAGTAGATGATGGAGCGGACACAAAACCTACCATAAATGTGGGATACCAATAAGAAAGCCAACTTCGGTCTTGCGGCAAGCATGCAATAACATGCCTGATTGATGATATGGAAGAAAAGTGTGTGATTATGGTTTGCTAGCTCAAATTATCTGATTGATTGGTCATTTTTAATTTTATTTTTTGACATTGATGAAATAATTATTGCTATCAAAATAATTGTATGTTTTTTAAAACGTGCGTTGCAGACTAAAACCATTGCTTAGCTTTGCTAGCCTGTTATTGTTGAACTTGAAATTTGATAGTATTTGAAAAAGACTTGGAATAAAGGGAACAATCGTTTTACGAAGTAGGAAAATTAACGTCATTTACTCAATTGATACGACCTACTAGTAGATGTAAATATGTAATGAACTAGACTACCACAAATCACAATGGCATACATGCGTCATTTTTGGCGTATTATTTGTTTATTTCTCCCAAAAATATATAATGCATTAATGCATGAAAGCAACATTAACACAAATCATTAGATCACTAATGTAGCCCAAATTTGTGGCTTGTTTTGCTTAGCTTTTTTTTCTTTCCTTTCCAAATTCCAATAATAGACTTTAACAATAATCTCAACAATTGCCCATTTTCAACGAATAAAAAATCAGAGTTGATTAGTTAATAGTTGAAARTGTTTATAAATAATTGACAATTCTCCAAATTGATGTTGACATTATCTTTTCTTTTTTGAATCATCAAAAAGGTTTCTCAAGGACAACACACTAATTTAGAGTCCTTGTATGAATGATGTGTACAAATTTTTTTGGGGGGGGGGTACAACGAATGGTACATTATGTTAATGACATAAATAAGACCATTGAATTATTGGGTCATCAATCTAATAATTGAGAATAAAGTTTAAGGGTTGTTTGTTCAACACTAGAAAAAGTAAAAGAATTAATAAGGAATTAGGACATGTTTGGTTCAACACTAGGGATGAAAAGGAATAATCAAAGGGTAAGGAAAGGAAAGAAATTGAAATCCCTTTGTCGATTGTTAATGTTTGGTAATAAATATACTCCCTTCGATTCTTTTTACTTACACCATTTCTTTTTTGGGAGTCAAAGTTAGTAAACTTTGATCACTTTTTTTGCCCAATTTATAATGTATAATATAATCAAGTGAGATGTTGTTAGATTCGTCTTAATGTATAGTTTATTAATATAAAATTTTTATAATTTTCTAAACAATACAATTTAAGTTATTAGTTGTTAAAGTTGTGTCTTGAACACTGTGCAAAATGGAATGGTGCAATAAGTAAAAAGAATCGGAGGGAGTATCTTTTTCTACATCCTCCACCAATCCCACTCTCTTCCATGAAAACAACCACGTACGACAAACCACAAAAGCCCATTTTGCAGCCCACAACAATTCTCCTCTTCGTAGCCCACAACAACCCACTTATTTAACATTGTGTCGCGCTCCTCTTTATCACACCTTTCTTCACATCGAGGTCTCTCCTCCTCCCTCTCGCCCTCTCTTTCTCTCTCTTTCTCTCTCACACACACACATTCTCTCTCTAATTTCATGGGTGGTGTTGGTGTTAGTAGGGGTGATTTTGTGGGTAGTTAGGGTTTCGTGGCCTGGGTGGGTGGGGAGATGAGTTKTTGGGTAGAGGTAGAATTGTACTAGTGGAATGCTTGAGGTCGGTTTCGTGACCGGTYATAGATTCATGGGTGGTGTGGTGGTGGCGGTGGGTGTGGGATGGGTGATCAAAGTTAAATTAGTCAAACTCAAGAGGGAAATAGGAGAATTGGGATTCCCTTGGTGGTGGGGAATGATGGTAGTTTTGTCTTAACAAACATCAACAAAGGGTGTTACGTGGTGTGACTAGCAGGTGGATAAAAAATCTCAACTGGATTCAACTTATATCCATCACTCGTTTATTCGTCATCTACTTATCATCCGTTTAAAATCTATTTTCCACCTGCTTAATTAACAAATCGGGTGAAACATGTACGTGATCCACTAGATATTTGTCATTTCTTGTTGTGAACGAGGTGGTTTGCGTCTGTGTGTGTGGGGAGGGAGGGGAAGGTGTTTCATGGTGTTTGGAGGGGGTATTGTTTTGGAGTTTGGGGTTTCATCGTGATTGGAGGAGATTTTGCGGTGGTCTAAACTACTCGGGCCAATTAACATTCACCAAAATCTCATAAATTGAACTACATTGAGTTGAAATGAATTATTTATTAGAGAATTAAATTATGAGCTGAAGTGAATTTGAAATTGAACTAAAGTAAATAGACCCTCGGCGAAATTGCAAACCAATTTTATTTTATTTTTTGAAAAAAACTTTAATGCTTTAAGAAAAAAATGTTTGGAAAGAGAATTGGGCAAATGTTAATCCATTTGTTTTAATTTGAAGTTACTTTAAACTAAATTGATTTATATTTATTATAATTATTTTAACATCTATATGAATTGCTATATACTAGCTTTACAATTACCACTACTTTCATCGTTAAAGACCACTTTCACCGCTCGTGTGGTCCAACATGCCAAAAAGATGGTAGGGTTTTGGACTTTTGGATATTTTGGACGGGTAGTGATATTTTGATCACAGTGATTGGCCAAAAGGTCAATCACGCAAGTTGGCACAAATGAAATCAACATAGATTTCTTTTTATTTTACATAGATGCCCTTTGTTTTACATAGATGCCATTTTATTTTACATAGYTTTTTAATAAATGCACGAAAAATTTGGCCCACTTTTATTCCTTTTTCACTTTCTCCCTTACACTTTTTGTGGTCCCCCCACATTTTATTCCTTTTTTATCATGTTATTGGGCTTCTTATCCCCACATTGTTATTGTTTTATAGTTCCGCTCACCAATTGCATGATCTAATTCTCTAAGAAAATATGGTCCAATTCCAAAACTCTCAAGTCGCGAGAATAAGCTGACAAAGAAGAGTCCAATAGCAGTCAATTCAATAATATTTTATTCGAATGTAGGTATTAGGCCCCATCCTTCAATGGCGCAATTAGTTGATAAATGTCTTCATTCTTCACTCACTCTTTAGTCTTTACGTAAAAATCCATCAACATCTGATGAAACGAGCAACTAAATCGTTCCACATGTCTCAAATTTCATGCAACGTTGCTTGAATTCCACCAAAACCTTTTGCAAACATCTGAGAAGGAAATAACAATAAAATGTGTTCTTTATTAGCAATATCGCGTACTTCGTTTGAACGCCACGACCACTTACGTGTGTCTATGGTTTGCGCTTTATTTGATCAACGTTATGAGTTACTATTTGATTGGTATAATTGAAAAGTAATGTAATGAAAAAAAGGTGGAAAAGATTAAAAAAAAAGTGTTACCTTTTCAGAGTTGTTTAGTATCCTAGTTGAATGAAAATTATTTTGATAGTTTTGATTAGGAAAAGAAACATAATTAATTTGTTTCATTACTTTGACAAAAGTACAAATGACGGGGATTTAGTCACAATCTGAAGCTATATCTACAATATTTATTAAAAGGCGTTTAATATTGCATGTAAGTGTGTCACGTGTCACTTTCATTCAACGTGGGTGTCCATAATGGATCCATATTGCCAATAGAATTGCTCCATGTCATCAACGTTGTCGTCGTCATCCATCATCATCTTATTATTATTATCAATAACTATATACTAAAGCAGAAACCAAAAATGCACATGGCACGTTCGGGTTAAAATTTTTCCCTCCAACTATATTTCCTTTATTTTTTTATTTTTTTGTTAAACTATTTATATAACATATAATTAATCGATTAACTAAATAAATAATACGGAATAAATAATCTTTTACTTATCTACAAGATTCTTCTTATCAATATATAATTTATAACTATTTAATAAAATTGTAAAATCAATCAATCAATAAAATATAACACATTAAACGAATCTATTTATTTTAGCTAAATTTAGACAAAGGAAATTCTTTATAATATCATAATATTATTTACTCTGTAGTATGTACTATACAATAACAAGTCATATCGTAATTAAATTTTATAAAACACATATGACATGCAAATCAATTTTATACAATAAAATTAATTTGAATTCTAAAATATTTGATTATTCCATACGTTATATATTGATGAAAATTTAGAGGAATCTTACTACTATGAATAGTACTAAATTCCTTATTAGATGAATTTAGTCAAATGACGGGAGTACAAAAGTACACCTACATTTTAATTGAACTTTTTTTTCCCTTTTTTTGTCAATTACTTATATAAAATTTTAATTAAATTTAACATCTAAAAATTCTAGAAGTTCTTCTCATCAATATATAATTTATAATTATTTATAAAATTGCAATATTAATCATATTAATAAATCTCTTTATTTAAGCAAATCTTGACAAAGTATATTTTAATCATAATAATATTATTATTCGTACTATACACATTACTACATCATTACATAAATTTTATAAAACACAATCGTAAATCAATTTTATCGGTAAGGTTGAATCTAAACAAATGATTATACTCATTCTTTATATTGAATGGATTTGAATGGGAAATTAGAGATTTTCACCTACCAATAAATAGTACCAAATTCCTTGTATAAATTTTGTCGAATGGCAGGAGTAAAAGTTCCACTAACCAATATTTAATAGCAATTTATATCATAAACTTAGAGATCTATATTGTGAATAAATTTAGTAAAGTAGCATATATGCTCTTGCACGGTCTAGATTATATCTTATGGCAATACTTTTTTCTTGACAATATTAAATTACAAAATTTATTTTACCACTTTTTAGAGTTTTAAAATGAATAATTTAGTAGATACCTTACGTGATCGCCCGGCCCTAAACTAGTTATATTATATTTAATTATTATTTATTATTATTATTATTATTATTATTATTATTATTATTATTATTATTGGTTTCTTAATCTATTATCTATCTATTTATTACTAATATATAAAAACATTCCCCTAAAAATCTATTAGTCATTCTCTTGTACCTCTATTCGAATTTCCCCATTTTTCTCTAGCCCCACGTGACGTTATCATTGTTCTTTTCCTACAATTCAATGAAATACAAAATAGACAATATTTAATTTTCCCTTTGTATGTGTATAATATGGTAATTACTACTTGCAATTGTGATTTTGGTTTCTCAATTTCAATTACTATTTGCATGCATATGCGTTTGTATATAATGTGGCTGAGTGCAGTATATAATGTGTTTGGTCATGTAAAATTTAAGTATAATGTCATCCATAAAAGTTCTTATATTGTCTAAATTACCATATATATACTCGATTATTTGTACATTTTCTTTGCTCGGTGTTGAATCTGGTGATTCGTTATGTTTGTCCCTGTAAGTATATATACAAGGAGTCAAGTAGAACGTACACATGCCTTTCAAGGTCGATCGAATTTTTTGATGCAAATCGAAATGCACTATAGGCATGCTATTGTTAATAGTATATTGTTCCCAATTGTAGAATATATTTTCCATATTTGTAACTAGAATATATCGTGTTATATGAATGTATAATAATCATTTAATTATATATCTTATATATCAATTGTAATTCACAAATTTTTTTGGATTCACTTTTGGATCCATCGAGTATTCAATTTTCGATCCGACTTCATGTTAATTCCTAATGATTTTTTTTAATCAAAGAAACATGATATTAAGACGTACTTCTTATAACTGTGTAAGCTTGAAAAGTAAGTACGTTTACATCTAGGTTGATTATCCTCTTTCAGTGACCAAAATATAAAAAAACACTACATCGTTGAGATCAAATAAATTTGTTTAGACATTATTGTTTGTTCATCAAATTCACAATAATAAAAGGAGTAGTAYTAGAGTTCAACCTTAACATCTATAGTTCATACAATAGATGATTAGATAATAACGAATTCTACTCCCATAAAGAACCTAAGTATAATGCAATAAACATAGCCCGAACATCGTCGGGCCAAATAACTAGTTTGATACCAAAAAGGCGAAAAACTCATAACAAATAATTAGTAATAAACACGATTATTTTAATCTCTTTCTTACAACAAAATTATCTATATCTAACACCCCATTAAGTCTAATAACTACACATAGTTTATGTAAACTTTTACTACGTGATTTATGGATTTAGTATGGATGTTCTCACACCCAAGGGAGGATCCACAACGGGTTCATTGAAAAAAATTGAAGTTTTTTTGTTAAAAAATAAGAAATCAAAATTAAAACATATATTAAAAGAATAATACGCGTATATAGAGTCACATATGTTGTGCGCTAGCTCAGTTGGTTTTGCTTCTAATAGACGCGTACCCCTTATTCGACTCACCACATTAAGGGTGATCTAAATTTTCGTAGAGTGGGTCATCTCTGCAATAAAGACAATTAAAAAGAAATTAGAAAACCAAATAAATAATAAATTGGAGATAAAAACATCATATTCACAAAAACATTATATTTTGTCATAGAACGGGTATATTAAGAATCTCAAACCTTTATATTAACAAATGTGATTTGATGAATTGTTGTAACATCAAAAAAGTTGAATACTCGGCAACAATAGTTGGGGGGAATGAAGCCTGGTCCGATATCACAAAATGTCTATTCATTCCACAACGAAATGACGACTAATTTGTGTCATCGAGCCAAACAACATTCCCCTCAACCAAAGAACTTGCATTCCCATCCTCTAGAAATGAATTGAATCATGAGGTACTAGCTCTTTTTCATTGATTTCGATTTTCTGCTACTTTCACTCCCTCACTTATGTATAACACAGTTTGCAAGAGGAGTTACTAGTTTCCAATAATGCTCTCTAATTTCTTACTCTTTTATAGATCTACTCAACACTCGTTATAACCTAATTTTATATACCACATTACCACATCCGATCCAATATAAAATACTACTATTACTTAGGCCATTTCATGCAAGAGGCTGATTAATTTAAGGTTGTAACACATGTTCAAAAAAACATTCCAATTAGATAAAACAAACAGATAGAAACAATTCAATCAAATAAAATTTAATTTCATGGAGGTCGAGAAAAAGCCCGGTAACATAGCTCAAACCATGTCCTTGATTCCTTGACCGAGTTGGTCCCAAACTGGTAACACAAATCTAGAAATAGTAATGTGTTTTATTTATTTCTCCCTCCAAACTAAATCTATCTGCATGACGCCACACTCCTAACATATATACCATATTAATTTCTTATTTAGTTCTAAAATAGTAATTGACACTTTTTTTACTGTACGAAGGGACAACGATATTCACAAATAATTAAAAAAATGGCCCATTAACGACGCTACTAATTAATGACGAAGCAAATCCTATTATCAAAAATTATGTATTTATGATAGTTTTAGGCCCGTCATTCAAATCCAACAAATATCCAACCATCATTTGCAATGGGATTGCAACACCAAAAATAATTTACACTCCGTTTTCTATGACAGGGTTACATCTTTAAGACGATAAAAATCATTTACGACCCCCTTTTCTAGAACGGGGTCACATATTTACAGCGATCTTTTTTAGTAGTTATTATTTTGTTATAAGTATTTATTTTATAGTTTTGTTGAGTTATATATTTAACATTAAAAAAATATATTGCATCCACATTTATAAGACTAATGAATGACTCCTAACCATAGTTGTTAAAATCGTGAGTTAAATCTTAAAATCACTATTTTACGATTCAAATCTTGTTAACGATTTCGTTTACGATTCTGGTCGATTCTAAACATTTTTCACGTCTAACGAAAATTTCATAAATTTTAAAGCATGTACACAAGACTTATAATAGTTATACGAAGTATATATTGTCAATTACTACTTATTTCGTGGTTAAATAACCATTTTCCACAATTATTAGTGTTTTCAACTTATAATATATATCAAACTCTATCAATAAAATTTGAGTATAATATTCGATTATCGATGTTTGTAGAATCTTATAATTCCACGATTCGATTTTACGGTTCGATTTTATGGGCTTCTTTCGATTCAAACTACAATCATGATTTTAACAACCTTGCTCCTAACTACAATCAATTTTAGGATTTTGGCATTTATAAATAAATAAATATAACAATGACAATTATTATTGTGTCCACATTTATTGATTTATAAGACTAATGAATGACTCCTAAATGCAATCAATTATAGGATTTTAAACAAAAACCTTTTTTTAACAATCATGCGACCAACCCATGCTTCTTATTAGAGTGAGAAATAACTCAAGTGATTAAAGCTCCCATCTCGATTTCAGGAGATCCTGGGATCGATTTTCATCCCCACCCTTGTGGCTCTCTTAGCACCAAAAAAAAAAATCTACATTGATATAAGTCCTAAAATATAAATAAGCTAATAGAATCTAATCCAACAATTAATCGACAAGGATAATAAAATGAAGTGAACTATTTAAGTAATTTGCAGAGGGTTATCCCTCTTAATAAATATTATAAACACTAGTACATAATGATTTACATCGAAAGAGAATGAAATGGAGCAGTTGAAAAGTGGAAGGTTAAGAATTTGTTTTCAAGAGCTTTTGTTACACCCAATTAAGTTTAGCATTTTTCTTAAGAATTTTAGTGACATTAAAGAATATACTTTGCATAAACACAAACAACGCACAAACATACTCGTTCATTTATGGTAACTAATTAATGTTTCTGTTGTATATTAGTGTTTGTCTTCTTGTAGCATGATTGTAAGATTCGATCTGTATTACTAATCAATATGCTATATATCCCACGTTTTATGGTCTAGATTTTGATTGTTTTGAAAACTTAAGTTTTGAACTTCAAAGAGGTACCATCATGTTGTTGACGGAAAAGGATACACATCCACTCCATACACTAAGCGTATGTGATCCTTACATACACAAAGTGTATCACTTTTGTAAATGGTTTATTGGCTAGAATAAATGAGTCCCTTATTCCACTACTTGTAAATATAATTTTAAATTTTCATAATTACAATTTATTCTTAAATGATTGGACAATACACTTTATGTGTGTAGGGACCATATACACTTAGTGTATGTGTATCATCTCTCATTGTTGATTTGTTGGTTATGCTAATTGAAGTTGGTAACACCAATGATTAATTGAGTGGGTTCGATTAGTTATGGCAATGGGTCTTGGACTCGATCCAGCCCGATAGCCCCACTTAGATCCGATCCATATATAAGGGTTTGGGTCCAAAAATTTTAGATTCGTTAGATCTGGGTCCGGGTTCGGGTCCAAAAACATCAGACCCAGACCTGACATGTGGACCTATTTAATAATATATTTTTATTTTTTATTCTAAAACCCAAAACTTTCTTACAACTTATTCACAAGTAATACTTAAAGCCATTATCTTTCACTTAGCAAACACTCTAATTAGCAAGTTATAAGTTAATTTCATGATGTTATTGTACTATGTGAACTTATAATTGTTAATTGTTTTTTTTTAGCATGGCCACCCGGTTCACCGGGGGTTACCAACACCTCGACTACATCCGGATCCGACCCGGGTCGCGCACCTGGCTATAGTGGGTGAGTCTCCCAATGAAGATTTCTACATACGGCGAGGCTCGAACTCGAGACCTCCCGTAAACGATATCAAGCCGCTTACCACTTGAACCAACTTTTATTGGTTATACAATTGTTAATTGTGACTTTGTTATTTCATTGAACACTCTTAATTTGAAATGGTTTGTTGTATGTTAAGGTTTTATGAGATCTTTTTATACTTGAATAATAGTCATCACTCGTATGAACGTATAAAATAGGGCAAAACAATTACTTCCTTCGTTTCAAGAAAGTGGCAACAAAACAATTTTCACGTATTTTAAGAAAGAAATTTAAGAATGTAAACGAGTAAATTAATCAAAGAAATTTTTAAAAAATGAAGTTATAATCTCATTCTTTATCGTGTAAAAATTACTTTGATTAATTTGTTCGTTCACATTGTTAAATCTATTCCTTAAAATACGTTAAAAATACATTTGTTGTCACTTTTTTTAAACAGATGAAGTGATTAAATTAAAATGTTCGATTTAAATATAAAATTAAGAAAGACTCATTCAGGATCTTGTAGAAACCCGTCAGACCCACAAAATTTGGGTCTAGGTCCAAAACTTTTAGTCACAATGGACCCGACCTATCGCCATCTCTATCAAGAGTAGCCTTGCCCACAAAATACTAGGTTTTGGGTAATACCTTATTACCTTGGTCTAGCTAGCAATGAAAATGGATCATAAAACGTTGATAGTTGATACGAAGCATACCTACATTAACTTAGGCTGTTTGGGTCAGCCTTACGAAGAAACGAAAACTGGCCCCAACAAAATCTATAAAAACCACTTGATGGGCCTTGAACTACCCTATTGACTCGGATGGCTTTCACACAAAGCTGTAATACAAACTATTGTGCTAAGCAACCTCACTAGTCGCAAATTCTATTATGGTCCCGGGATCATAATCCTCATCATGGTCCCAGGTAAATGTTCATTTCCGAAATTAGAAATGTWCATCTCAACATGTAAAATGTTCATTTTCAAGTGTAAATGTTCATATCTGAAAATGAACACTTGTATTTTCGGAAATGAACATTTCTATTTTCGGAAATGAACATTTCTAGTTTCGGAAATGAACATTTGCCTGGGACCACATGGTCCCGGGACCATAATAGACCTATTGCCTCACTAGTTATTACTTATTAGTCCTTGTTACTCCCTCTATTTTTTTCCTATTTTTTTCCTTAGAGCTGACAATCAGATCAGACCATTTGAATCGGGTGGTT